>DF365170.1:1089-27027 GCA_000787875.1 Solanum virginianum
GCGTCCATAAAATCTCATAAAATCTTATCAGGCTTCCATGTCGCCAGCAGGCCACCTAGGCCTCTTGTCAGGCTCGTTACGAACCCACTCATATTATCTTTCAGGAAAGTTGCCCAGACCATCCTGCGGCGCCAAAATCCGTGGGTTAACACCCATAGAAAACTGTCGAAATCGCTTGTTTCCTATTCCTTGGCCCATGAAATCCTACCAGGTGTCCTCCACCATCGTCGGGCCACCAGGGCCTCCTACCAGGCTCATCGCAGACCCACCCATATAATATTTTGGGAAAGTTATGTCGGACCACCCTGCAGGGCCAGAATCCGTGGGCTAACACCAACAGAAAACTGTGAAAATCATCAGTTTACTATTCCTTGGACCATAAAATCCTACTAGGCATCCCCCGTCGACATCAGGCTATATGGGCCTCTTGCCAAGCTCGTTGCAGACACATATGATTTTTTGGGAAAGTTGCACTGGAGCCCCTTGTAGCACCAGAATGTGTGGCTAACACCCATAGAAAACTGTCAAAATCATTTGTTTCCTGTTCCTTGGCCCATAAAATTCTACCAAGCTTTCCCCGCCGCCAGCAAGCCTCTTGCTGGGCTCATTGCGGACCCACATGTAAAATTCTTTGGGAAAGTTGTGTCGGAGCCCCCTGCAGCGCCAGAATCTGTGGGCTAACACCCATAGAAAACTATCGAGATAGTCTGCTTCCTGTTCTTTTGCCCATAAAATCCTACCAGGGGTCCTATGCCACAGCGGGCCATTTAGACCTCTTGTCGAGCACATTGTGGATCCACTCGTATGATTTTTTAGAAAAATTACATCGTAGCCCCTAGCAGCGCAAGAATCCATGGGCTAACACCCACAAAAAACTGCTGAAATCGCTTGTTTCCTGTTCCTGGCCTATAAACTCCTACCAGGAGTCCCCCGTCTCGTCCAGGCCACCTAGGCCTCTAGTTAGGCTCGTTACAAACCCAGTTGTATGATTTTTTAGGAAAGTTTCACCTGAAGCCCCTGCAGCGCCATAATCTGTGGGCTAAAACCTAAAGAAAACTTCTGAAATAGTTTGTTTCCTGTTCCTTGGCTCATAAAATCCTACCAGCCATCCCCCGTCATCTCTGGGCCACATTCCCTCTCATCAGGCTCATTGCGGATCCACTTATATGATTTTTTAGGAAAGTTATATCGGAGCCCTTACAGCATAATAATCCGTTGTCTAATACCCGTAGAAAACTACTGAAATCACTTTTTTCCTATTCCTTGACCCATAAAATCCTACCAGGCTTTCCCACTGCCGACAGGCCACCTGGGCCTCTTACGAAGCTCATTACGGACCCACTCGTATGATTTATCGAGAAAGTTTCGCCAGACCTACCTGCAGTGCTAGAACTCGTGGGCTAACACCCACAGAAAATTGTCTAAATCGCATGTTTTCCTATTCCTTGGCCTATAAAATCCTACCACGATTCTCTCGCTGCTGGCAGACCACCTGGGCCTTTTGTCGGGCTTATTATGGACCCACGCATATGATTTTTTAGGAAAGTTACACTGGAGCCCCCTGCAACACTAGAATTCATAGGCTAACACCGACAAAAAACTATCGAAATCACCTGTTTCTTGTTCCTTGGCCCATAAAATCCTATAGGCATCCCTTGTCTGCCGCCGAGCCACCTAGGCCTCGTTCCAAGCACGTTGTGGACCTACTCATATGATTTTTCAAGAAAGTTACGCAAAGCCCCTTATAGCACCAGAATCTGTGAGCTAAGACCCATAGAAACTACCAAAATTATTTGTTTCCTATTCCTTGGCCCATAAAATTCTACCAAGCGTCCAACACCCCTGTCGGGCCACCTGGGCCTCTTGCCAGGCTCGTTATGGACCCACTCATATGAGTTTTCAGGAAAGTTACGTTGGACCCCCTTGTAGCACCAGAATTTGCGGGCTAACACCCACAAAAACCTGTCGAAATCACCTGTTTCATGTTCTTTGGCCCATAAAATCCTATTAGGCATCCTCCACCGCCGGCGGGCTACCTGGGCCTCTTGTCGGGCTCTTTGCGAACTCACTCATATTATTTGTCTTAAAATTCTCTCCGGACCCCCTGCAACCCCAAAATTCATGGGCTGATACCCACAGAAAACTACCGAAATCATCTAAATCATTTATTTCTTTTTTATTGACCCATAAAATCCTACTAGGTGTCCCCCGCCGCCATCGGGCCACTTAGGCTTCTTGCTGGACTTGTTACAGACCCACTCATATTATTTTTTAAGAAATTTACATCGGAGCCCCCTATAGCTCCAGAATCTGTGGGCTAACACCCATAGAAAACTACAAAAATCATTTATTTCCTATTTCTTTGCCCATAAAATCCTACCAGGCATCCCCCGCCGTCGTCGGACCACGTAGGCTTCTTGTCGGGCTCGTTAAGGACCCACTCGTATGATTTTTTGGGAAAGTTGCATCGAACCCCCTGTAGCACCAGAATTCATGAGCAAACACCCATAAAAAATTGCTAAAATCGTCTGTTTGTTATTCTATGGCCCATAAAATCCTACACGGCGTCCCAACTGCCAGTGGGCCTCCTGGGCCGCTTACTGGGCTCGTTGTGAACCTACATATGTTATATTTTGAGAAAATTGAGCTAGACCCCCCTGCAACGTCAGAATCTGTGGGCTAACACTCACGAAAAACTATCGAAATTGCCTGTTTCCTGTTTTTTGACCCATAAAATTCTACCAGGCGTATCCCGCCACCGCCGGGCCATCTTGGCTTTCTGGTGGGCTCCTTGTGGACTTACTCATATGATATTTTGAAAAAGTTGCATTGGAGCCCCCTACACTACAAGAATTTGTGGGTTAACACCCACAGAAAACTGTTGAAATTGCATGTTTCCTGTTCCTTGACTCATAAAATCCTACTAGGCATCCCTTGCTACCGCCGGGCCACATGGGCCTCTTGCCGGCTCGTTACAGACCCACTCATATGAACTTTTAGGAAAGTTGCTTCAGACCTCCTGCAGCGCCAAAATTCGTGGGCTAACACCATCACAGAAAACTATTAAAATCATTTGTTTCCTGTTCCTTTGCCCATAAAATCCTATAGGGCATCACCCGTCGTCATCGGGCCACTTAGGCCTCTGGTTGAGCTCGTTGTGAACCCACTTGCATGATTTTACGAGAAAAATGCATCGAAGCCCCCTACAACACCAGAATCCATGGACTAACACCCACAGAAAAATGTCAAAATCATTTATTTCCTATTACATGGCTCATAAAATCCTACCAGGTGCCCCCAGTTGCCGCCGAGCCATCTGGGCCTCTTACTGGGCTCATTGAGGCCCACTCATATGATTTGTCAAGAAAGTTGCGTCGGACCTTCTGCAGCGTCAGAATTCATGGGCTAACACCCAAATGAAACTGCCAAAATTGCTTGTTTTCTGTTCCTTGGTCGGGGATACCTGGCCACCTAGGCCTCTTGTCGGACTCGTTGCGAACTCAGTCGTGTGATTTTTCTTGAAAGTTATGTCGGACCCCCTGTAGCGCCAAAATCCATGGGCTAACACTGATGTTGGGCAAAAATATATATATTTTTAGTCATCATTTACTTCATATTTAATACTTTTATTTATTCTTTTTTAGCATAAATTTTATGAATTGTGCTAAATTATGTATTTTATTTGTATGATTAAATTGACGCAAAAATAAAAAAATTTGGAGCTCAAACGAATTAAAAAAAATTACAGAAGAAAATTCAAGTAAGCAGCTTAATGAATTTAATTGAATATAATAATATATATTATTATACATGCATATAAGGATACAGCAAGTTTTCAATTGCAACTGTAATCGAAAAACTTTCGTCAAGCTGCCATGTGGCACCAAACATTGTTGAAGGGGGCGCACTAAACAGGAAAGAGAAGAATCATGTTTCCTTCTGGTTTGGATTTTTCAATTTGTTTTGGATTCAATTATTTTAGTTGGGTTTATTCCCACATCTATAAATATTTCATAAAATTAGATTTTACAGAATTTTTGATCTAGAGAGAAATAAAAGCCACCGTGAAGGCTGGAGAATTTTGATTTCATCTTTTCTTCTCCATTATTGTTTATTTTTATATATATCTTTGAATAATTTGTGATAATTTCTTCATGTCCATGTGGAGTTAAACTTCTCGTTCTAAGATTATGATAGCTAATAAGATGATTGTTTAGTCATTATTAATTCAAAATATTTGTTTATCATATTAGTTGTTCTTATATTGCTTTTACTATACTTCATAGCCTGATCAACTAGGGAGCAAATTAGTTGTTCGTTCTTGATTCGAGAGATGTTGGAATGAATAGAACACAGTAGTATAGGGAGCTTGTTGGACTAGGAAACTTAGATTGATTCGTGTAAGGGAGACTCGTGACAACTACCCTTACACCTCGTTTGGTTCATAATACAGGAAGATAACGTTAAAGCACTTTTATTGATATGTCTATCCCCGCTCAACGATGTAGCTAGGCAGTTAATAACAGTAGGCCGGTAGAGGTGTGCAACCCTATTCAGATAATTTAAAACCCCGTGAATCAGCAACTAGATAATCAAATAATTTGATGAAATGGAGGCTAAGCATGATTATTAGCTAAACCATAATCTTAGATCGATTCATTCATTGATTGTGTAAAAATATCTCTTTTACTTAATTGTTTACCATTTAAATAAATAATTAGAATTCATATAACTTAGTAAACAATTAATCGACAAGTCCTTTGGGTTCGACATTCGATTTTGTAAAAAGAGCCATTGTATTACTTGGGTTGACCACGTACACTCGCGTGTGCTAGGGAAGCAACAAGTGTTTGGCACTGTTGCCAGGGACTTAGAAATTAATTATTTTTCTAGGTTATATTTTTTTCCTTTTATTATTTAAGTTTTTTTAAGTATTTTATTCCTTTTTTCATTTTTTTCGTTTGTGAGAATATTTTCTAAAAAAATTAAAAATATATATTTTTTAGTACTCTTATTGATATGAATGATTGGGATAAATGATGGTTGGGTGATGGATATCCTTGTCAATATTGTGATGGACCCCACTTGAATATCGAATGTCATACTATTCAGAAGAGCGGATTGTGTGCACCTTCCAATCCTTTGAATGGAATTTTTTCCATATATGTGGTGGTCAATATGGTCATTGCTATGGTTGCCCGAACTCATATCCCCCTCCCTCGAACCCCAATTGTTATTCTTTTATTGTTTGTAATGTTGACAGGGGTAATGAAGTTGAGCAGGCAGAACAAAAGGCTTGCATCATTGAGCTATTGAAGCAAATAATAGAGCAACAAAAAGACATGATGACAGTCATAGAGATAACTCATTTTCGACAAATTTCAATAATAGAAACTCAAATCACAAAAATGACAACCCACCTGGTAGAAATTAAGCTAAAACTAGAGATAGACCAATTTGGCTTAGATGTTCATGATAGGGAGACTCACTTGAACACAAAGGTTAAGGCGTATGATGTCCAATCACCAATTATCGATGTTGAGAAGAGTACATACGAGGATGTAAATAATAATATAATTCATGAATTCAGATGTATTAGGTCTCATTCTTATCATTTTTCTACATTGTTCTTGGATAGTGAGATATTAGACGAGCTATCTGAGCCTATGAAAGAGTGTAAGGAAGAGGAACAATATATTTATTTTCGTGAATTTGTTGAGCAAAAATCAGAAAATTACATTCCTTATTTAAGGGCCACGAAGTGTAAGATGCGATATCTATTACTTGGTTCCTTTATCTTCATACCACCGCAACTTGAGTGAAGTACAAAGATGGATGCAAAAGTGGGGGTGCAATTCATATCTTCAAAGTGAAGAGAAAAATTGGTGGTAACTTGAGTTGTGTCGTGACGTTAAATCAGGCATTTATTGGGAGACAACCCAATTGTAGTGTAGCCTTTTATTTTTCTGTTTTTTATTTATTTATTTTTTTAGTGTCACTTTTTCTTCCTTTCTTGTGTGTTTTTATTTTTTGCAGATTAGGGAAAGTATGAGTATCCAAAATTTGAAGCAAAGGAGCAATTTGTGCTTAAATGTGGGGTGCGTACGACCCTCGATGGATATTGAGAGAAGATGTTTCTAGCTAGGTCTAAAGGCCTCAGGGAGTTTTTCTAACCCTTGTTTTAAATTTTAGTAGATGCTTTGAGGACATAGCATCTTTTCAAGTGTGTGTGTTGATGGGGGGGGGGGGAGGTCTAAAGGCCTCGAGGAGTTTTTCTAACTTTTGTTTTAAATTTTAATTGATGCTTTGAGGACATAGCATCTTTTCAAGTGTGGGGTGAGAATTCTTCCAAATATATTCTTTAGGGTGGAGTGTGCTTTAGGATTTGTTTAATATTAAAAAAATAATTTTTTTAAAAAAAAAGTTAAAAACAAAATTAATTTCAAAAAATTACAAAAACTTTAGGGTGGAGTGTGCTTTAGGGTTTTTTTAATATTAAAAAAAACAAAAAAATTAAAAAGTTAAAAACAAAAAAAATTTTAAAAATTTCAAGAAATTACAAAAAGATTTTATTTATTTTGTTTATTTTTAATATTTTTTTCATTAGTAGCAGCACATTTAGCCACTCCTTGATTTTTCTTTTCGGTTCTTTTTCGAGGGGGATCCCTTTGAATGGACTATCTTTTATTTTTTATTTTTTAATTCTTAGGAAGTAAATTTTTATTTTTTTATTTTCCGGAGAGAAAAGAAAAATCTTTGACTTATATGGTACTAGCTATTTAGGCCTAATCTTGAGTAGTACTTTCCTATGAATGCTTGATTGATAATTAAATTGTAAATTATTTGGCATCTTGGTTCATGGTGGTGACTTTATATATAGTTTATTTTATTTTATACTTTGTTATGACTCTATCTCTCTTAGAAGTGGAATTGATCCATGATTGATACTTGTGCCAACTGTAGTAAGAATTTGGTTATTCCATATTTTGCATATAAGCCTAGAACTTGCCCTGCATGTTGTTGAAGCAAAATAAAAAGTATTGCTTTATTTCATATTTTGCATATTAGTCTAGAACTTGTCATGCATGTTATTGAAATGAAATAAAAAGTATTGCTTAGCTTAAGAGATGACAATAGGTTTTCTTTGATTTGTCTTGTAAAATTTTAGCCTTTTCAAATATTATATCACTAGTTATCCCTTTTGAGCCTGTAGTCTTTTGTTGGTAGCCATACTTTTACCTTGATCCAATTTTTTTGAATCCCTAGTGTTTGCACCTTGCTTGAATACTATGGCATAGACTTATTATAATTATCAAATTTGAAGAAAAGGGAAGTGGTAAAAGGTGATCAATCATAGCTACATGGTGATGAAAAAGCCCTCTTTGAAAGAATGTATCATGAAAAAAAAATTATTTTAAAAAAAATGAAAAATTCTTGATAAGATGAGATTGTTAGTGAAACAATTATTGAAGAGAGGGTTGAAAAAAATAAAGAGAAGAAGATAATGGGTGATGAAATCTAAAAGTGCAAAGTGCTTACGGAAGTGTAACTCACTATTATATAGTTTTCCTACCAGTCCCCTAGCCTACATTACAATCCATTAAAAGTCCTATTTGATTCTATCAAGCATGTTTAACTAGTGGAGATGTACATAATGGGCAAGTCTATGGTTCTTTGTACATACATGTGATTTTTTTGTGAGTGTAAGAATTGTTCTTTATTGCAAAGTCCTTAATTTATATTCAATCTTTTGAATTGAGTGTGTGAAATATTTCCTCATGTGAAGGCACTTGTTTCATGATAGATAGGTGAAGTTATTAACTTCTTTGAGAGATTAGGTGAGCAAAACTTAAATTTGATGAGTTAGAGTTCTTCCTTGAGGCTAGGAGGTTAAAAATTTGTTATTTAGTTGTATATCTTGCGTAATGATTGGGAAGTGTACATGATTATTTTTGGATGGACTAAATTGTTTATATCAACCAAAGCAATGGTCCTATTTAATTCTTTTATGAGTTTTAATGGTTGCTCAAGGATGAGCAAAAGTTTAAGTATGGTCCACAGAAAATTGTCGAAATCACGTGTTTTCAGTTTCTTGGACCATAAAATCCTATCAAGCGTCCCCTGCCGCCGTCGGGCCACTGGAACTCTTGCCAGACTCATTGCAGACCCACTTATGTGATTTTTTAGGAATATTTCACTAGACCCCCTGCAGCACCAAAATCCGTGGCCTAACACCCACAGAAAACTGCCAAAATCGCATGTGTCCTGTTCCTTGGCCTATAAAATCTTATCAGGCACTCCCCTCAACTGCGCGGGCCACCTGGGCATCTTGTCTGGCACATTGCAGACCCACTCATATTATTTGTCAGGAAAGTTGCACCGGACCCCCAACAGCACCAAAATCGTGGGCTAACACCCACAGAAAACTGTTGAAATCGCTTGTTTTCTATTTCTTGGCCCATAAAACCCCACCAGGCGTCCATCGCCACCGACAGGCAACCTAGACTTCTTGTTAGGCTCGTTGTGGACCCAATAGTATGATTTTTCAGAAAATTTATACTGAATCCCCTGTAGCGCCAGAATCTGTGGGCTAACTACCGCAAAAAACTGTAGAAATCACTTGTTTCCTATTCTTTGGCCCATTCTTGCTAGGCATGTTGCGGACCCAGTTGTATGATTTTTAAAGGAAGTTGCACCGGACCCTCTTGCAGCACCCGAATCCATGGGCTAACACTCGCAGAAATCGTCTGTTTTGTATTCCTTGGCCTATAAAATCCTACCAGGTGTCCCTCGCCACCATCGGGCCACCTGGCCCTCTTGTCGGACTCTTTGGGGACCACGCATATGATTTTTTGAGAAAGTTGCATCGGACCCCCTGCAACGCTAGAATTCATGGGCTAACACCCACAGAAAATTGTCGAAATCGCCTGTTTTCTGTTCCTTGACCCATAAAATCCTACCAAGCCTCCGTCAATGTCGTCGGGCTACCTGGGCCTCTTGTCGGGCTCGTTGTGGACCCATCTGTATGATTTTTCAAGAATCTTGTATCCCTTGGCCCATAAAATCCTACCAGGCATCTCTTTGCTGCTATCAAGCTATCTAGGCCTCTTGGTGAGCTCGTTGCGAATCCACTCGCATGATTTTTTAGGAAAGTTGCATCGGATCCCCTGGATTGCCAGAATCCATGGGCTAACACCCACATAAAACTATCGAAATCGTGTGTTTCTTGTTCATTGGCCCATAAATTCCTACCATGAGTCCCCCATCACCGCTGGGCTACCTGGGCCTCTTTCTGGGCTTGTTGCAGACCCACTCTTAAGATTTTTTAGAAAAGTTGCACCGAGCCCCCTTCAACACCAGAAGTCGTGGGCTTACCTATAAAAAAACTACTGAAATCGTCTATTTCAAATTCTTTGGCCCATAAAATCCTAGAGGTATCTCTCACCGCCAGCGGGCCCCTTTGGCATCTTGTCGGACTCATTGCCGACTCACTCATATAATTTTTTAGTAAAGTTGCACCCTACCCCCTGTAGTGCTAGAATCCGTGGGTTAACACCCACAAAAAACAGCCAAAATTGTTTGTTTCATGTTCCTTGGCCTATAAAATCCTACCAGGCATCCCCCGCCGCTGCTGGGCCACCAAGGCATCTTGCTAGGCTCATTGCAGACCCACTCATATGATTTTTCAAGAAAGTTACGTCGGAGCCCTCTACAGACAGAATCTGTGGGATAACACCTACAGAAAATTGTCAAAATTGCCTGTTTCCTGTTCTTTGGCCCATAAATTCCTACCAGGTATCCCCCGCAGTCGGCGGGCCACCTGAGCCTCTTGCCGGGCTCGTTGCAAACACACACATATGACTTTTTGGAAAATTTACGTTGACCCCCCTGTAGCGCAAAAGTTTGTGGGCTAACACCTACAGGAAACTGTCGAAATTGCTTGTTTCTTGTTCTTTGGCCCATAAAATCCTACCAGACATCCTCTTCCACCACCAGGAAATTTTGGCAATTTTCTATGAGTGTTAACCCACGGATTCTGGCTCTGCAGGGAACTTCGGCGTAATTTTCTCAAAAAATTATATGAGTGGATCCGAAACGAGTCCGATAAGAGGCCCATATGGTACGGCGACAACAGGGGATGCCTGGTAGGATTTTTTGGCCTAAGGATAGGAAACAAGCAATTTCGGTAATTTTATGTAGGTGTTAGCCCACGGATTCTGACACTACAGGGGGCTCCAGCATAACTTTCTAAAGAAATCATACTAGTGGTTTTACAATGATCCCGGCAAGAGACGTTGGTCGCCCGCAGTAGCGGGGGACACCTTGTAGGATTTTATTGGCTCAAGAACAAGAAACAAGCAAGTTCGGCAATTTTCTTCGGGTGTTAGCCCACGAATTCTGGCACTACAAGGGGCTCCGGAGTAATTTTTCCAAAAAATCATTCGAGTGGGTCCGTAACGAACTCGGTAAGAGGCCCAAGTGGCTCAGCAGTGGTGGGGTACGCCTGGTAGGATTTTATGGGCCAAGAAATAGGAAACCAGTGATTTCAGCAGTTTTCTGTAGGTTTTAGGCCACGGATTCTAGCATTGCAACGGTCTCCGATGCAACTTTCCCAAAAAAACATACTAATGGATTCGCAACAAGCCTGGAAAGAGGCTTAGGTGCTCGACGGTGGGGGGATGCCTGGTAGGATTTTATGTGCCATGGAACAGAAAACAGGTAATTTCTAAAAAAATTTGTGGGCGTTAGCCCACGAATTCTGGCGCTGCAGGGAGGTCTAGTGCAATTTTCCAAAAATATCATACTAATGGGTCCAAAACGAGTTCGACAGGAGGCCCGGGTAGCCTGGCAGCGGAAAGGGACACCTGATAGGATTTTATGGGCCAAGGAATAGGAAACATGCCATTTCGGTAGTTTTTTGTGGGTGTTAGCCCATAGATTCTGACGTTGCAGGGGGCTCCGGCGTAACTTTATCAAAAAATCATACGAGTAGGTCCACAACGAGCCTGGCAAGAGGCCAGGTGGCTCGGCGGTGTCTAGGGACGCCTGGTAGGATTTTATGGGCCAAGGAAGAGGAAACAGATGATTTCGAAAGTTTTCTATGGGTGTTAACCCACGGATTCAAACGCTGTAAGGGGCTCCGGCATAAGTTTTCAAAAAATATCTTACGAGTTGGTCCGTAACGAGCCCGACAAGAGGTCCAAGTGGCCCGGTAGCGATGGGGGATGCCTGGTAGGACTTTATGGGCCAAGGAACCAGAAATAGGTGATTTCGGCAGTTTTATGTGGGTGTTAGCCCACATATCCTAGCATTGCATAGTGCTCCTGTGCAACTTTCCTGAAAAATCATATCAGTGGGTCCGTAATGAGCTCGGCAAAAGTCCCAAATGGCCCGGCGGCGGAGGGGGACGCCTAGTAGGAGTTTATGGGCCAAAAAATAGGAAACAAGCGATTTTGGTAGTTTTATGTGGGTGTTAGCCCACGAATTCTGGCGCTGCAAGGGGTTCGGCGCAACTTTCTTGAAAAATCATACGAGTAGGTCTGAAACGAGTCTGGCAAGAGGACTAGGTGGACCAGCGGCGGGGAGGGATGCCTAGTCAGTTTTTATGGGCCAAGGGACGGGAAATAAGTGATTTCGGTAATTTTATTTAGATATTACCCCATGGATTCTGGCGTTCCAGAGGGCTTCGGCCCAACTTTCTGAAAAATCATACGAGTAGGTTCGCAATGAGCTCGATAAAAGGTCCAGGTAGCCCGGAGGCGACGGGAGACGCCTAGTAGGAATTTATGGGCCAAGGAACAGGAAACAGGCAATTTTGGCAATTTTCTGTGGGTCTTAACCCACAGATTCTGGCACTGCAGGGAGCTCCGACGTAACTATGTCAAAAAATCATATGAGTAGGTTCGTAAAGAGCCCGAAAAAAGGCCCTAGTGGCCCAACGGCGGTGGGGGATGCCATGTAGGATTTTTGGGTCAAGGAAAAAGAAAATAGGCGATTTTGGTAGTTTTCTGTGGGTGTTAGCCTACGGATTCTGGCTCTGCTGGTGGATCCGGCGCAACTTTCCCAGAAAATTCATACGAGTGGGTCTATAATGAGTCCAGCAAGAGGCCCAGGTGGCCCTGTGGCGGCGAAGGACGCCTGGTAGGATTTTATGGTCTAAGGAACAGGAAACATATGATTTTGGTAGTTTTCTGTGGGTGTTATACCATGAATTTTGATGTTGCAGGGGCTTCGACACAACTTTTATCAAAAAATCATACGAGTGGATCCACAATGAGCTCGAAAAGAGGCCCGGTAGCGGTGGGGGATGTCTGTTAGGATTTTATGGGCTAAAGGTTAAGAAACAAGTGATTTTGGCAGTTTTTTGTAGGTGTTAACTCATAGATTTTGGCGTTGAGGGGGGCTCCGCTGTAACTTTCCTAAAATATCATACGAGTGGGTCTGCGATGAGTCTGGCAAGAGGCCCAAGTGGCCTGATGGCGGCGGGGGACACCTGGTAGAATTGTATGGGCCAAGAAATAGGAAACAAACAATTTCGGCAGTTTTCTGTGGATGTTATCCTAAGGATTCTAGCGTTGTAGGGGCTTCGACGCAACTATCTCCAAATATCATACAACTGGGTCCAGGTGGCCTGACGGCGACGAGAGATACATGGTAGGATTTATGGGACAAGGAATAGGAAACAGGTGATTTCAGCAATTTTTTGTGGGTGTTAGCTAACAGATTCTGGTGTTACAGGGGATCTAGAGCAATATTCTTGAAAAATCATACAAGTAGGTCCGCAAAGAGCCCGGCAAGAGGTCCAGGTGACCCGGCGGCAGCGGGGGGGATGCTTGGTAGGATTTTATGAGCCGAGGAACAGGAAACAAGCGATTTCGCCAGTTTTTTGTGGGTGTGAGCCCACGAATTCTGTGCTGCAGGGGGTCTGGCACAACTTTCTCGAAAAATTATATGAGCGGGTCGGCAATGAGCCTGGTAAGAGGCTTAGGTGGCCCAGCACCGACGGGGGAAACCTTGCAAGATTTTAGGGGCCAAGGAACAAGAAACAAGTGATTTTGACAGTTTTCTATGGGTTAACTAGTCCACGAATTATGGTGCTATAGGGGGTCCAGCGCAACGTTCCTGAAAAATCATACAAGTGGGTCTACAACAAGCCCGACAAGAGACTCAGATGGCTCGCCAGTGACGGGGGATGCCTGGTAGGATTTTATGGGTCAAGGAAAAAGAAACATGTGATTTCGGCAGTTTTCAGTGGGTGTTAGCCCACGAATTCTAGCGCTACAAGGGGCTCCGGCCTAACTTTTCTGAAAATCATATGAGTGTATCCATAACTAGCCCGGCAAGAGGCCAGGTCTCCCGGCGGCAGTGGAGGACGCCTGGTAAGATTTTATGGGCAAAGGAATAGGAAACAGGTGATTTCGCTATGATCAAGTCTTAGAATGGACACTTAGGATTTATTCGAAATCCAAATTCCACAAACCAAACATGTATCCTTATTAGAAATGGCGATCCAGGCTCAATGAAATAATCAGAATTCGATTTTGAGGTCTCCTTGACACAAGTGCCAATGCAACTCTAATAAATTAGTTTAAAACTCAATATACCAAAGTTGCCCTCAGAAACTCTAAAAATTATAGCGAGACCATTTCTAGCATTAGTTTCACCATTCGAAACTATTAGAACTATTAGAATTTTGATTTGACCTTTCGAACTCCGAATATTGATCAAAGTCAAACTTTGTCTCCGGAAACAACTAAAAATATAATTTTGGGTCTAAAATCTTCGTTTTAACTCCAAATTCAGTTCTGTAACTTCTCCTAAACTAAATTCGTCATTCCGGAGCTAGTGGAATCGATGAATTTCTGATTCAACAATCAAAACTCAGAATGGTACAAAAACTCACTTTTTCAAAAACTTAAGCTTCCAAAAGTGCCAAAACTCATATTTTCCACTTTTAAAACTCAGGATTCCAGTTCCAACCACACAAATAGTTCAAAATAGGTCCAAAGCAACTTATGAAAGGGCAAAATAGTAATTTTTACAGATAAGTTCAAAAATGATCTACAAGGTCATTATACATAAATGACTTGGGATCGCTGTAAAAACGCTCTAACAAATGAAGACAATGCAGAATTATAGAAATGACTTGAAGGTCATTACATAATTAACACTGATTTTTCAATAAATAAAATTATTTTATGGCGGAGTATCCCAAAAATATACTTACGTGTAACATGATTTAAGTATTCATTAATTTGACATAAACATACGTACCCAATAACAATATGGTACTACTTTGGAAGGATGTCATAATTAAAAACTTTGAATAGACCCCATGCAGGGATGCCCCAATTCCACTTATTTGATGTTAGGGATAATTAATTCCAAAAAACACTAATGTTTTGGAGGGGTTAGGTGGTCTCTTGGACAAGACACTATATAAAACAATGTACAAAATCCAATAATGTTTATCTTCACCCAAGGAATTCTTCATATTTGCACTTTTATCCATTCACATGCATTAATTATGCCTCTTATATCAATGGCATAATGGCATGGAAGGTGAAGTAGTTGAAAAAAACCCTTTGACCAAAATAACTCTACTTCAACAGAAACTTTGCTAGGCACAATAAAGATAATTTAAGAATTAAGATTTACATCTCTGGTTATAAAAAATTCTTGGTTGAAGTGTTTCCTCACATGAAATTTTATGTGGCATGAAAAAGAGTATTTATATATAAATTTTTTAAAAAATATGAGATTTTTAATCTTAAACTTAAACTAATTGATCTATTATAAGAGATAAAAGAATTTTGATAGCGTAAGAATTTATTACACAACGATTTATATAACTTGAACTTAAACGTATATAAAAATCCATCATAAAATTGCAAATTCTTATGGTGGCCATTGTCTTATCTATCTATCATAACTAGTTGTTCAAACTTGTATTGAAACTAATAATTCGAATTGAAAAATAATTATTGACTTATTGATAATGGGTTATTGATGAATTAATTTTAATAATGATTTGATTTTTTTTTTATATCAAATTGTCAATTTTTAAAGGTTTGAGACTTGGTGCCAATGATTATTTTTAAGCAAGATGTAGTATATCAACTTATGTGCATGATTCAATTGGTTTGTCACATTATTTCTATAAACTATTTTTAGTAATTTTTTAATACAAAATCTTAATGGTTAAACAAAATAATAATCAAACCGATAACATTCAATAGCCAATAAATCGATCACAATTAATAATCGATAGCCACTAGACTAATATCTTGATAATTCATGATTTAGCATATTTACTCTAATCGATAACCTTCAAAATTAACTCAAATTTATCTGGACGGAGCCTTTACCATAACCTTCTCCGTATTCAAATTACTAGGAGTTAACAATGTAAACAAGCTCTGAGTTATATTTTCCCTTTCTAAATAATTAATTTTAAAAATTAATCTAAAATAATTGATGTGTCACAAAATCAAGAATAGATTTTTTTTTTCAAATATACCCTTGCATATTTCTTATTCAGTGTGCTTAATTCATGTATCCAAGCCTAAAACATCAATTACAGATCATTAGAAATACTCTTTGTCTCATTGTAACGATTTGTCCAACACTGTGAAGTATTGTCCGATTTTGAGCCTAGCTCATCAGAAATTTGTCCCTTTGGGCTCACCCCAAAAGGCGTCTTCCCTCTATGGATTCAATGTCCTCGCTGAAATTTGCCCTACTGCATGGAATTTGCCTAGACTCAGCACTGAGGTTTGCCTTTCTCATCGGAATTTGCCTAAACTCAATTGAACTCTAGCCCCATATTGACAAGGCTGACACATAAGTGACTTGTGAAGTATTGTCCGCTCTTGGGCCAAACTCATCATGGATTTGTCCCTTTGGGTTCACCCAAAAAGCATCTCACAATATATAAACTAGTATTTTACTTATATACCCAACATCTCCTGTGTTTTGTCGATGTGGAACATCTCATCCGGTTGTTACACTCATATTAATTATTCATATTATTATAAATAGTTATTTTAAATTATTTGTCAATTTACAAAAATAAGATAAAATTTATCATATTCTCTCCATTTACCTTATAATTACTTTTTTTTTAGAAGTGTAAGCAAATTTATAAATTTTGTTAAAAAATCTAATGGATAAATTAATATATTGTGCTTCCTATTTACTCATCTGTCCACAAATAGTTATTCACTGTACTAAAAATAGATGTTTAATAATATTTGTCTAATTTATGAAATTAAGAGATAGTTTAATATTTCCTTCATCTCAAATTAATTGAATTTTTTAGACTTTTTTCAATGTTTAAAATAGTTGATTTGTTCAAAGTTCAAAAAGAATGTTTGAAACTTTTTTCATATTTTCCTTTTCATTTATTGGAGTTTTATATTTTCTAAAAAATAAATTACACTACATATTTATGATTTCACAAAAGGTAATAGTGAAAAGTATGGTGTAAATTTTATCTTTGAATGATTTTCTTAATATGTGTGCATTATCTCATAAATTCAATTAATATGGGACAGAGGGAATGCTTAGTTTTGAATTTACTTTTATCATTAATTATAGTTATTTTCCTATTATATTTTTTAAGATATTATATTTATTACAATTTCATAAGAAATATGCAAAGTTAATAGTGGACAAATATATGTATTCTATTTTTAGCTTTTATATATATATATATATGTATATTGTATCTCTTCCTTCCCCCTAAAAACTAACTCAAGTATATATGTAGCTTTTAACACCCTTCAAGTGATATAGGATATCAGGCTAATACAATAGACAAATAAAGAAAACAATCAGTTAGCAACAATGATTTCATCATTAATACCACATAAAAAGCTTTTTAATGTGTGATCAATTCTGTAACTCCTTTTCATAATTAGAATATAATGACTATTTAAATGTTTTTTTAAAAAAACATTTGAATGTAAAATAATGATTCATTAATATAATATTAGAATAATGATTCATTTATATAATATTAAAATAATGAATTTACACATGAGTTTAAAACATCTTTTCAAGAGATTAAATTCATTTTTTCGTAACTTGAGATTTGCGTACACCCCATTATTTTCAAATTTCAATATGACGACATTACTTATTTAATCGATTAATTTAAATTCGCCTTTTGAGAGAAATTTTTTTTACTAATATAAACTTTTTTATTTCAAAAGTTCAAACTCAAAGCTTTTATTTAAAATTAAAATAACTTGTTTCAATATCAAAATTCAAATTCAAAATATCTAAAAACGAGGAAAGGTGCTATGACTGTTGAAAAGCACCAGAAAAAAAAATACTTTTTCTTAATTGAATTTAGAAAGAGAATCTAAGTTTAAAATTTGAATTCCCTCTTCCATTTTACTTGACTTTTACATTAACAATCAATATTTTATTTAACTATTTCAGCAATATATAAACTCGACATTTTAAATAGTACAACAAAAATGTATTCAGAAAATTCTACAAAGTAGAATTTGAAGGGAATAGAGTATATTAACTAAATATTATTAATAATATAAATTTAATAAAATATATTTTTAGTTATTTTTTAAAAAATGTGTTAAGTCAACGGGAAGCAAAAGAAAAGGAAGGCAGTATGTTAAAATGGAAAGAGCGAGTGACGAAGAAGTTTGTCGGTGGTATAGAGGTGAAATTGTTTCTTTCTTAATTAAAGATCTCATATTTGAGTGTAAAATATGATAAAAATTATATTGCAAATACCATTTTAAATAGAGAAAAATATTAAAAATACCCTCAAACTTGTCACGAATTATTAGTTTCGTTCTCAAACTATTGATAGGCTTAAAAATACCCCTCAACTTGGCGAACCAAGC
Source organism: Solanum virginianum (assembly GCA_000787875.1). Classification (NCBI taxonomy): domain Eukaryota; kingdom Viridiplantae; phylum Streptophyta; class Magnoliopsida; order Solanales; family Solanaceae; genus Solanum; species Solanum virginianum. Next base: position 18,966 of record DF365170.1, read on the forward strand.
TTAAATACACCCTCGAACTTGGCACAAATTATTAGTTTTGCACCTAAACTATTGATAGACTTAAAAGCACCTATCAACTTGACGAACTGGACTTATATACACCCCTCCCGCATGTCACATGGCATAACAAGTGAGTACAATTTATTTAAAGTGCGTGAAAGGTTAAAAAAAGATCACATCAACTTTTTTTTTCATGCAACTTTTAATTACCAAACTACTAGAATATCCTTCTTCTTCTCATTTAATGTTTCCTTCATTAATGGCGACCTCAAAGCAAATCTTTTTTGTTTTTATTCTCATTTTTAATTGTTTGATTTTCTTTCTTTTCCTATTTTATTTATGATTATTTTTTGTCAATGTGGACTTCTAGCAATGTTAAAAATTTCATGATCATTTCAATCTCGAGGGTGTATTTAATTCGTGCCAAGTTCGAGGGTGTATTTAAGCTTACTTCACCATGTTGAGAGGTGTTTTTAAGCCGATCAATAGTTTAGGGATAGGATTGTAAAAATATGACAGCGAATGAAGCTCTACAAAATTTCAAATCAAAATTTAATGAGTTACAGAAACATGAAGCTGGGAGAGGGGTGTTTTTAAGTCTATCAATAGTTTAGGAACGAAATAAATAATTCGTGCCAAGTTCGATGGTGTATTTAAGCTTACTTCGCCAAGTTGAGGGGTGTTTTTAAGCCCGTCAATAGTTTAGGGACGAAACTAATAATTCGTGCCAAGTTCAAGGGTGTGTTTAAGCTTAGTTTGTCAAGTTAAGGGGTATTTTTAAACATATCAATAGTTTAAAGACGAAATTAATAATTCATGACAAGTTCAAAAGTATTTTTAATACTTCTCTTCTTTAAATAATATTATACTATACGATCCAAATTTAGAAGGCTTCACTAGACTTTGACCCGGAGTTCTCTTCATTAAATAATCAATCTATTCTCTCTCTTTTTTTTTCTCCTTTTATATGGTTAATAATAAAAAGTGTGTTCTTTTTGGGAATAGATCATGAAAGTGAAAGGGAAGGTTAGTGCTAATGGAACTTTGGATCATACCAAAAGGTTTTACCTGAATGATTATCCAACAACAACAACATATGAATGTGGTTTTATAATTGAAGTGTGAAAAAAGTAAATGTATGCAAATCTAATTTTTACTTGCAGAATAAAAAAAAATTCCTTTTTTTGACTCTTAATTTAAAAAGTATTTTTAAATTAAAAATATAAAAGTAAAAGTTATGATGAAAATATTGAAGAAAAGTATCGACGATTGACATAATAAAGATACACTAAAATAAAAATAGTAATAAAATAATTGTATCAATTTTCATTTAAGCTTTGGTGTCACAATTCAATTTCTCAAATCATGATGGCATCCATCATAACTATCTGCCGATAGGTAAGTTAATCTGTAACACGAAACTGTTAGTAATGAGTTTAACGGCAGAAATTAACAATTTAAATGATCAACTTAGTAAAAGAGTGGATTCAAATTAAATATATACATCCAAATCAAATGATCGCTCTCAAATCCTAGAAGCTACGAGTACAGAACTACTACAAAATAGATACAAGTCTCAAAAGTGGTCGAAAATAAAATATGTACATACCAGGCTAGTCTCAAAATAGTAAAAGAAGGGCTATAAAAACTAAAGGAGATTTTAATGATCCAAAATACCGAGTGCTTGCTCTTGTCTCTGAAAATGACTGATGTAGACTCGAATAATCAATGTTGATAACTAGTACTTGGACCTACATCATGAAAGTAGATGCATAGTGTAATATGAGTACCAGATAAAGGTACTCAGTAGGCATCATCAACCGACTAAGTAAGAATAGTACAAATAATAGAAAATACTAGAATAAAATACAAACAAAAATCAAGGATCGAAAGTTGTAAAGGTGTGCACACGGGTGTAAAGAACTATAGATACTAAAGTACTAACTTCAATTGAGCCCCGATAAGTCCAAAAGGTACACCCGCATGCAAAATTAAATTCTAACGGACCCCCATAAATCGATGGATGCATAGAATAACTAAATTTACGAAGGACCAAATTCGCAAACCAAGATTGAGATCATAGAACAAGAACTTTAATTCAAACTCTAAGTGCTGAAAAAAAGTTAACAAGGCTGGAGCATAAATTCACAAGCATGCCGAAAGCATTTTAAGAGTTGATATTGGAGCATAAATTTGGATACTCATTGAGGGTATCTCTGAATGCAAGGCCGGAGCATAAATTTGGATGCTCGTTGTAAGTCCATTGATGTCAAGGTCAGCGCAGAAATTCGAATGCTCGTCAAAAGATAATAATAGTGACAAGAACAGAGTATAAATTTGAATGCTTGCCAAGGGCATCCAATGACCGCTGAGGATAGTCATATCAATTGGATGTTGAAATACTTCATCCACCTGAATCGACTTCAATATTCCAAATCGAAACATAAAACGAGGCCCACCGTGCTTCCGTTCACTTTATGGAATCATAAAATCATGATTTATAGATGATAAGTTATAGAAGCAACATTACTACAACAACAATATACCCAGTGAAATCCTACAAGTGGGGTCTGAGGAGGGTAGAATGTACGCAGACCTTACTACTACCTTATAGAAGTAGAGAGACTGTTTCCTCCATCTCTATCTATCAAACATAAATCTATTTTATTTGTTTATAAGGACTTAAGTTGTTCGGAAAGACACCAAGAAAAGAAAATGACATCTTTTCAATATAGAAAGATCGCAAGTTTAGACTTTTACTAGCCTAAGCCTAAACTAAGGCCAACATGCTCCATCTATATCTATTAGATCTAAGTCTATTTTATTTGTTTATAAGTACTTAAGTTGTTTGGAAGGACAACAAAAAAAGAAAATAACATCTATCCAATCTAGAAAGATCGCAAGTCTAGACTTTTACTAGCCTAAGCCTAAACTAAGGCCAACATGCTTCAAATATACACAAATAACACGTACAATCAATCTACAAGGAACAGATAATTAATATAACAGTACAAGTATCCATTGTACTCATAAATTGCTTAAAACATGAATTCCAGTAAGAAAGGCATACTTAGCTCATTCTTGCCCATATTCACGCAAATTCACATAAATTTATGTACTCAAACTTAATCTTGAAAGAAAGAAAGTCGTAGTCTATCTGTAGGCTGATCACGTGTGCTCCAAATCACAATGCTGAAGCTTTCTTTTTTCGAACGACCTTTGAACGCTATTATGCTATCAAAAATAGAATCACAACATCATTACGATTATTTTGACACTACATTCACAAGAAATATGGACAACCCAATTTTAAAGTCAAAATCAAGAATGTGGGACTTGCATAAAAAATTTTGAAATTAACTTTGGAAAAGATCTTAAATAATTCTCTAAACCTGTGTCCCAAAATAGAACACAATTCGGGACTCTGAATAGCTCAACAAATGAGATGCAATGAAAACTCAAATTTATCCCAAAAATATAACATGACAGTAGGTAAAATGTTAAAAATATCTCAAACAAAAGCTTCTAAAGCACTTTCCAACCACACCACGACATTCTCCCAGAAAAATACAAAATTCAATCTTTGAATCACTAAATTTGGGTCTAAAACAAGGAAGAAATCATCTTTAAAAGTTTTAGAATTAAGGAGATCTTGTCTGGTATACAAAATAAATAAGGCCACCAAAGTGATCTTCATGAACACGACCATAAAGGCCTGCGATCGAGGAGTCACAAAAAATAATCTCTGCGATCGCAACCCCAACAGCCAAGCTTGCCAAGCCTTCATGAACGCAACACCCTACTTGCAATCGAGAAGGTCAATTTAACTGCCCCCGCGAAGACGACGCTAAGGGCCTAGTCGTGAAGAACAAAAGGGTATATCAACTGAAAATGCTAATTTTTGCCAACTTCCTAATTTAGGAATTTCGTGCGCGTAAACGAATTATGCTGTCTCACCAAATTTGATATTTCAGATTCAACAACATAGTTAAACTTTTGTACGATGTCATTTTGATAAAAGGTGGGTTCTACTCTCAATTGTCATTTTTAACATCTACCAAGGGGATCAAGATAAGTCCAAAAGCCTCAAAAATCTAATGAAAGATCGCTTTAGATCAAACTCGATGGACGAAGTTTGTAAATAAACTTTTTATTTTTGCAGTATTAGCCCTTACAAACTCGATGTTCTGGAGCTTTCTGCGATATCAGAGTATTCGTTCAAACACAATTTTTAAGAATATTAATCAAAATCAAACTTGAGACAAATATAAAAAGTCTAAAAGGCTAATTAGTTTAAAATCACACCAAAAATTTCAAAACTCAAACTGACCATGCTTCTAGCCTATGACCAATTTAGAGATGATAGAATTATCAAAATTTCATTTGAGATCGTTTACTCACATTTTTTTACCTAAGTTAACATTTCAAGTTATAATAGTCTCAGGGTACAAAAAGCTGCATAAAATCCAAATGAACGACTAGACAACTCAACAGTCAGTGCTGCGAAGTCATAGATGATTTGGAACCGCTATAGAAAAGTTCTAACCAACCAAAATAAGACGAAAACACTAGAGGATCATTACATTTGACAATTATTTTAATACCAATTTGTTTTCTTTTCTTTAGAAAAGATTATCGTAATCGATATTTTAAAAAATAGAGACACAAGATGAAACATTTTATGCAACATTGGATGAAGTGTATGCCCCGAAACATAGGGTGTAAGTTCATAGGGTTTAATTTCCTAGACCAAAGAACGTATATTTCATGATTCTTCAATTTTATAATTTTTTTACTAAAAAAATAAGTGAAAGTAAAATTTAAAATAATTCTGCAAGTAAAATCAAATGAATCACTAAGTGTATAAAAAAATTATAATCATCATTGAGAAAAATGATAATAATTGAGATAATCTTTAAAATGAAATCATCATCTATTTCATTATCATTTTCTAAATTTACTAGTCCTTTTCACCCTCAACTAATATTTACATTGATTATTGCTTAGATATTTTAAAGAAAGAGAGGCAAAAAATTCCATGCATGATTATGTTAAAAAAAAATATTTATGACAATGTCATTTTCTATGAGAATTGCTTTCTCTATATATATAATCATTACAAAAAAAATATGATAATATAAAGTATAACTATCATTATATTTATAATAAAAATATGATTGATAGTAAAATTATTTTTAAAATAATAAAAATCAAATTTAACGTTCAAAGCATATTATATATTTACGTTTAGAATTTACTTCCCACATAATAAAAAATATTTTGGTGATTTGGAGGTGGTAGGTCGGGGTGGAGAGGGGGTAGGGCATGAACACCTTTTGTCAAAATTTATTTTTAAATATACAAGTTAAATATAAATATTTTAATATATATTATTTATTAAATATTTTTGATACAAAAATTATTTATCTATACATTAAAAATATGAACATTCTTCACAAAAATATTAACTCGCATCGAGAAGAAAACATTACCCTGTGAAGCAGATCTGAATAGTCAGCATTGTTTTGTCCATTTGCTATAAAAGAGCCCCACAACATATAAAGGGAAGATAAAGACTAGACTTTAGAAATAAAGCTAATTTGCTCTCTTCCCCCATTCTAAAAGTTGTGGTTCTTATTACCTCTATTGCACCGTCATCAAGACAAATTGTTTTTGCTACCCCCACCCAACTCCTCTTCAAACAAAATTATTTAACTTTTTATCTTTTTAATAAATATATTTATTAATTTTAATGAATTCAAATAACAATAATATATTTAGTGAAATTTCACAAGTGGGACTTAGAGAGGGTAAAATATATGCAGATCTTACCATTGCCTCACAGAGATAGAGAGACTATTTTCGGAAAATCTTCAATTCAAAAATATCAGACCCCAAAAATAAAAGATACTAGATTTTAATGAATTCATATGTTAAAAATAAATATAATATTATTTTATTTATTTATTTTGAATTAATTTTGTAAAGATTTCTTTTAGTATTAAAAGTAATAATGATTATATTTAGAATTTAAAAGTAACAGTAAAATATATTTATAATTAAATTATTCTTTAAAAAAGTATGTCAAATCAACTTAGCCTAAGTAACAGTAATTAATATCAAATAGAGGAATTGGAATCCAAGAACCCAAACTAGTCCTTTTTTTATTATTGAAAAGTTTAGTCATTTAATATTTCGTTTGTGTTGGTTCATCTAATCTAAATTTATACCATATAAATTTTATTTAAGAGAAAAATATTTTTTGCTATAGTATATATGTAATAAATATATAAAGTAGTAGTAATCAAATTTAAAATTTTAAAATATTATTAATAATTTTAATTTAGTAAAGTACACCTCTAATTAATTTTTTTTAAAGGTATCACATCAAGGAAGGTCAAGTAATATGAAACACGTGAAGTAAAAGAACAGGAAAAACAAAATTGTACATATACATATATTGACGCTTAATGTATATTATATTGAAATAGCGGTCATAAAAATAATATTAATTTTGTGATAAATTCATAAAAATATTATTTTACTTGTAATTATGTTAATAAACTTGAAAAAATATTATAAATATGTATCTTAAAAAATAATATATATATATATATATATATATATATATAAAGAGGTATCAAAATATATATGATATAACAAGGGTAAAATGGACAATACATAGAACAAAGGGAGAAATTTGATTATTGTTCAAAGTTGAAGGGAAAATTTGATTTTTAAAGCAAAATTGAGGGATAAAAATAATTTTCATCCATATTAAAATTATATGTGTTATCACTTAAGTCGTGATGGTATTTTCAATTATTTCAAATAGGACAAATTAAGAGATTTGATAAAGATATTTTATATAACTATTGAAAACTTTGAAGTTTGAATGATGTAATTAGAATAAATAATATAGTAACAAAAATATGATACAATTATATCAATGATCTCTTAGGCTCAATAATTTCCAAATAATATATCACCATCGAACTCTCTATAGCCTTGTATTTTTATATCAAAACTCACATGATTTTTCAATGTTCACATCAATCATCACATCTCCGTAATAATAAGATTTGAAAATAAGGAGCAAAAATAATGAAATGACACATATCAAAGTCAAGAGTATAAATTTTGTGCTTAAATAGAAGATGCTTACCTAACATGTAAGCAAATACAAATCATCAAGAAGGCATGATTAATATGTTCAACTCTTCACAACATAAAGATATGGAAAGTAAAATTCACACTAGCATCTTAGATAAGTCCATTTACAATTTGATAAGTGAATATACACTTATCGCATTATATAAAATTCAAAATGAATAGTTGAATTGTCGTATTATATGTGTCTAGATCAAAACAAAGAATATCATTGAGTTGTTGCATACGTTATTATTGTCACTTGTCATGCAATTTTTAGCGACACTGAGACAAATATCAGTGTTCAATCATATTTAGATAAATGTTACATCTCTGAGATGACAATCGAGTAGATATCAACGAGAATGCTGAGTTATATGAAAAAGGATAGACAAACATCAATGTTCAGTCGTATTTAGACAAATTTCATATTTTCAAGATGATGATAGAGTAAATATCAACGAGAACACTAAATTTATATGAAGGTCTAGACAAACATTAATGTATAGTCACATTTAAGACAAATGTCTTAACTTCGAGATTGTAACAAAGCAAATATCAATGAGAACACTGAGTTTATATGTGGGTATACATAAACATTAATATTAATCCACATTTAGACAAATGTCATGTTTTCAAGATGATGATAGAGCTGGTATCAACAAGATTACTCAGTTTATACGAAGGAATTAAGACAATTGTCATATCTTCGAGATGATAACAAGATAGGTATCAATAAGATTTCTAAATTTATATGGATGGGGAGACAACTATCAATGTTCAACCACATTTAGACAAATATTATATCTTTAAAATGATAATAGAACAAATATTAATAAGAACTCTAAGTTTATATGAAGGCATATGCAATATTCTAATTAAACAAATAATAACTATATATATATATATATAT
>DF365169.1:0-13530 GCA_000787875.1 Solanum virginianum
GGGACCAAGTGATTATATATTCATATGTATATAAGGATTTCCTCTCATTTCAAAAGCTCCCTCACTTAGAAAATTTTTGAACAAGAACTATAATACCAAAAAAAAACCCTCTCGGGTTACTGTTCACAGTGGGCAAAGAATTTGGTTTTTCGATCTTTCAATTATTTTGATGCTACAAGCCTAGTATATTGGGTCCCCAAGTAGCGTAGAGGCATTGGTTGGTTGAGAAAACACTTCGTTTGGTGAATTGGGCGATTTGAATTCCTTAGAAGGGTTATAAGGTATGTTGATTTTTATCTTGTTTTAGTTAAATCTAAAGCTTGTATGTATGTTGGTGGGTATTAAATTGAAAGAAAAACCATGAAAGATTGCTTGTTGGTTTGAATTATAAGTTTGGAAGTTGGGTTTGAAATTGGGCGTGAGTATGTATATGAAGTTATATTGTCTTAACTCTTGTGATTGTGTTTAGTTGGCATGAAGAATGATCCTTATGGAGTAAAAGAAGTATTGAAAATTGTTTGTATATATATACAAGGAGTTAGTCAAATTGGTGTTCTTGCATGTAGTTAAATATTACGTTTTAACATTGGGAGTTTACGTTTGTGAAAAATTGTTTGTATATATATACAAGGAGTTGGTCGAATTGGTGTTCTTGTATGTAGTTAAATGTTACGTTTTAATGTTGAGAGTTTACGTTGGGCATTTGAGTGATGTAATATGATTCTTGGAGTATATAGTAGTGCTTGCCCCCCGCACTTATGTACATGAAGTGTATGCTGCCCTGTTTTGTATTTTTGGTAAAAATAAAGTTCGTTAGTGAATTTAGTGAAATGGTGACCTTGGAAAGGCTTATTGCTGATTGCTGGGTTGTTGTTGTTGTTGCTGATGAATTGGAGCCGAGATGGATTCTCAGGGTGGTCTAGTTTTAGGGGAGATGCTAGCAAAATTTTTATAAAGTTAGTGGCAACTTGGGATTTAAGGCCCGTAAGGGATTTTAACTAATCATGAGCGTTATTTTGATTGTTGTAGATATTGGACGTCCATAAGATTAAGTCGGATTGGCTTGACGTTGGGGTTAGTTTGATGAAGAAAGAAAGGTATGTAAAGCACTTTATTCTATGGCATGTCTTAGTTAAACATAGCTAGTGACATAAGTTTTAAAAGATCTCTCTTCTTTGATATTCAAACTTAAATATGCCTTATGTTTGTTCCCTGGCACTCTTATAGAGTTTAGCCATATTTGTGACTCTTGTGCATTTAAAATCCGTAAGTTGTGAAAGTATGAAGAGTTGCTAGGTTGGAAAAGTTTGTATTGGGGCATACTTGGTCATGGATTAGTATAGTCACCCTGCTTTTTTGGTGCGGATTTGAATTGAACTGCAGTCAGAATTTCAACTAGTTTTCCTGTGATTATAAGTTTCAATGGTTAATTTAGAGTTGCAATCTACTAGATGAGGTTTGGGATAAATAACTTGAGAAATAGAATTAGGGCCAGAATGCATAGTCCAAAACTAATCTGCCAGAAACTGATGCAATATGAAGGGTGTGAACCATGTAAGCTTAAGTTAGAGCAGCTGAAGATGCTATAGATTTGGTTGATAAAGGAGCTTCGAACCTTTATCTATGTCTTAAACTGGAGGAGAGCGGTTAGATTTTGTCGTCTCCTTAACTAGTGAAGTCTGATGTTACTTTGTAAATGGGAAGCATAATCTTACTACTGTTCATTAATGAAACTCCTAATGTTTATACATCAAAAGAAGTATCAATTCTTACCAACCTAAGAAGTAGAAAGTTCCCATTAATAGTAACTGAGAGTATTACGGAGGTGAACATATAAGTTATATGAAGTAATTTTTCTTTTAGGATGGAAACTGGTTGAACAATGACATAAGGGCCAGTTAAAATTGGCCATCTGAATGACAGTGAACTATTTCAGACAACATCTTTTCTATGGCCTGGAAGTCAGGTTTAGTTAGGCAAAATTAGATTGATTGGGTTATCCAGTTAGTTTACCTACTTTACCTTCATAAGGAACATATGAGTACTATTCTCATCTAGAGAGCGTGAAGTTGAATAGTAGTGCTAGAGTTGTCTGCACTGTTGGATTTAAATACCATGTCCAGATTCATGTGATGTGCCTTCGAAGTTGGTAAATGGTAAGAATATGTATAACTTGCTGAAAGAAAAACCATGAAAGATTGCTTGTTGGTTTGAATGTCCAGATTCATGTGATGTGCCTTCGAAGTTGGTAAATGGTAAGAATATGTATAACTTGCTAAGTTTAAAGAAATTTATTCTCTAACAAATTTTAAAAGCACAATGTCATGACCCAACATAGGGGCCGTTACTAGTACCTGATTAAGGCACTCAGACATAACCGCTAAGTCAGAATCTAATTATACTTACTAATTCATTTGCAGAAATTTCGGCAGAGTTTCCTTTGTTTTATTGACTATCCACCTGCAAATAGAAGATCCCACCAGACAATGCAAACATACAAACATACATATCCATATATACGCGGGCCGACAAGGTCACTGTTGCGGTTAAACCGTCCAACAAACACAACATACATACATAATATCCAAACTGACTGACATGTCTCACATATCCGGCATACAAACATAATATACAGACTGGATGACTAACATGTCCCACACTCACAGGAGTCCACAGACCTCTATACAGACAGACCAAACCATAAGATGGGACAGAGCCCCATCGTATCCACAAATGAAAGTAATACAGAGGACTGAAATAGCAAATATACCAAAAATGGCTCCGAAGCAAGGAGCTCCTCTGAATAAAGATGACAAAATGAGCAAAGGTATAGAAATCATACTTGTGTGGAATCATAAGAAAAATATTCCTTTCCATTTTCAAAATACCAAATGGATGCATATCGGACGGGAACGATGGCGACCTCCGAACTCGCGCCATACCATAGCATCACACCAGAAGGTTCAAATCTCCAAAAAATCTCCAATGCAGATCACAAATGTGGGATAAGTGAGCCAGGGAAGACCACTGCACTCACAAATCATATAGTAAATGTGGCATGAAGCCACCAAACCAAAGGCCCAACCTCACCATGTCACCGACTAAGTAGAGCCGACCCTTGGGCCGAGCCGACCACATCGTATCCAATCATCTTAGGAAATATATATATATAGTATAGTACGCACGATAGTAACCGGTCCGGGAACCGGTGAACGAAATCATACTTTGGCACGAGTAGGGTCGTGAGGATCAAATGCATAAAAATCCATTTTAAAGGTTTAGGAATCCGAATATATTTTTATATTAGGAACAAAATATCAATTATGCCAAAATATTCATACTAGGATTTATCAAACTGTTCATTTACGAAATCACAATATTATTTACCAAAAATTCCAAAGAATAAGAAAGTGTTCAGACTTAGGAGTAACATATTATTCTTACACTTTTAGAATTCCCAAGGAAATAGAAAAACGCTCAATTTCACACTTAGTACCTTATTGTTATTAAGAACCCCAACTAGTAGTAAGTTACCCATGTCCGAAAATAATAATAATAATAATATCAATAATAAAATCTAGCTTGTCTTAAGTTCTTTCACATTGTTCGGAGAATCCCAACTAGTAGTAAGTTGCTCATCTCCGAGAATAATAATAATAATAATATCAATAATAAAATCTAGCTTGTCTTAAGTTCTTTCACATTGTTCGGGGTACTAGAACACATATTGGTTTAAATTTATCAACTTTCACAAACTTACAATACTTGGGTTTCACACTTTTATCTTGCAACTTTAAGACTCCAACTTACCAAAACGTATGTAACTCACTTTTGTGTTAAAATTCTAAGAAATTCTGATTCTTGGAACTTATAACATTTCTAGGAGTCAAACTCAATCATGCCGAAGCCAAGAAGCTTTACATACCTTAACGTGCACCAATTCAACCCAATTGCAACTCGACTCCAAATTATGTTTTGGGATGCCCAATGCCTACAATCAATTCATAACAATGTTAAGTGACTAGCTAAAGTCTTCTTGGGCGTTAAATTCCAAAGTCTCCCTTAATTCTACAAAAAATTTCGACAGCACCTCCCCTTAAATTAAGCCACCCCGAGAATCTGTCTCGGCTCCAATTTAATCAACAACAACCCAGCACCATCAACAATCATTTCCAACACCATACTAGCAATAATAACACTTAAGTATCATCATTTAATTGCCCTCACAAAATCTGGACAGCCTTCAAACTAGACAACATTTAAGATTTTACAGCATACAAAAACTAGATAGCATATTAAAAACTGGACAGCTTTCTCCCATATGCATTTGGATGGTTTTCATTTATTCCGTCATACTATAACGATCATAATATACTAGCTAAACATCAATTTTCATAATATCTTCAAAACTGGACAGCCTACTTTCAAGCAAAATTAAATGATGTCCAAGCATTCGTTCACCTTCCAATGATCATTTTACACCAAATAAACATCAAATTCATACTTCCAACGCAACATGACTTTAAACTACATACATACACTTTAATTCAGCCAACATACTACATATATGCATAAGATGATTTCCATCCATTCCTTCACGCTACGAGGATTACAATACACTAATTAGGCATCAAGTTCATAAGTTCCAACACAATACAATACTATATACATACATGGACCCAATTCGGTCCCAACATGTCTACATATACATACAAGTAATTTTCAATACCTTCTTCACTTTACAAAAATCATGATATGTTGATTAAACACCAAATTATAACTCCAACACCATAAAATACAACAAGTCACAAATACACCCATACGACTCCATTACTCTCACACCCACCTCAATTCCAACATTCAAGTTCTCATGATTTTCTTTCATTTCAACATACTAAAATATTTATAAAACCTTAACAACATAATAAACAAGATAATTTCTTACTTTATTACTTTAATCCTTCAATTGAGCTAGGGTTGCCAAACCTTAACAACATTATAAACAAGATAATTTCTTACCTTATTACTTCAATCCTTCAATTGAGCTAGGGTTGCCAAAGTGGAAGAAGGAGATATTCATTTGCTCAAATAACCTTTCCATACTACTTAGGTGCCTTAATATAGAGGATTAACACCAACAATTTGGTTAAGAAATGAAGAAAAGTGAATTTTTAATCTGCTGCTATGGTAACCCGTGGGCAGATTTTCTTGGTCTTCAACGTTTTATTGCTCAATTAACTTCTTCAAGCTACCAAGAGGACTCAAGATAGGTGATTTATAGTATTAAAATGATTTGAAAGAGAAGAACAATGAATTTTGGGTTTTCTTGAACATGACCAAGAGGCCTTCTAAGCTCTCCCAAGCTTTGTTTTTATCATGCTCCCACCACTACTTCAAGCTTGGAGATCTAAATAGGAAGATTTCTACCACCAAACAAAATTGTTGGGATGGAAGGAAGGAAATTGTAATTTTTTTTGGAGCCAAGCCGTGAGCTTCTTGCTCTTGGTCTTCAAGTTTGCTCTAGAATTTTCTAAGTCTTCCAAATGAAAGAAGATAAGGCACAATGTATGTATATATAATAAAAAGAAAAGGTTCCAAGACTTGCCAACACATGTGTATATCTAATTAAAGTCTTGGTCTCATACCCATTTGGACCAATAGGAAAATAACACCATGAAAGGGTACTACAAGAAAATGTCTTCAAGACCCAATATTCAAAAATTCTAAATTTGATCCCAAACTTTTCCTAATCAACCCAATTAAGGACATACGGGTTCTAACATCCTTCCCCCCTTAGAATATTCATCCTCGAATGTTAAATCGTCTTTACAAGTCATAGAAATAGTTTAGGGGGAGTTTCCCTTCAACCACCACGACAATACATTCAACGTTCTCAAATGTACTTAGCAAGTAACAAGGTCTGGCGAACAATTGAATCACCTGTAGGTGTGAAAATGTTTGAAACTACTAAATCTGGTGGTCACTTCTTGAAGGTCCATTAAGAATTGAACTAGTGACCAGAACTGATCCAAGTAATGAGTACTTGGGAATCAACTTCCAATACTACCTTTTGTTATCTATGATTAATGGACCAAAGTAGCCTAAACGTTGTTGCTCGTAATACACTGTATTGCCTCGAGAATGTTTGAGAATCCCACCTCCAACTATGTTGTCTGGTTGTTTAATGCGCTCCCATCTCTATATTTAGTTTCATCATCGCATCAACATGAGGCTTTCTGACAAATAATTTGGTACTCCTTTTATGAGAGCAATGTTCCACTACTTGAATTATATCATTCCAGTTGGCAGGCCATATCAGGTAAGGGAACTTAGTAATTAGCAGATTAGTAATGTCCCCCTTTGATGAGGAATTTAACCCTTGCCATACTAGACATCTTATCATTATATTTTGAAAAACATCTATTCTTCCAAAGATTCCAACACATAAAGATGGGAAAAGATTGGAGTAATATTTTCTGGCATCATTTTTTTAAAAAAATTTTCTGTTCCACAAGTAAGCTAACAAATGAGGTAGTGATGTTAAGCTATGAATAATACCAATAGTACTAGAGAAAAACTACCAAAGATTGCTTGCACAATTTCTATCCACAAACAAATGATGGATATCATCCATACCAGTCGTAACGCTATGCAATAAGAACATGCAGCAGGGTCCTTGCCAAACATTATGATTTTGTCATTAGATGGTAATTTCAACCTTAAGGCTCTCCAAAGTAAAAAAAAAAGATCTTTAAGGGAATATCTCTATTCCATATAAGCTTATTTAGCTGATTTTTTTCCCTTAGTCATTCTAATATGATCCCAGGCGATGAAATAAAGAACTCACCATGTTCAGTCAATTTCCATGCAATTTCATCAGGTACTGCTAGTTTGTAATTGATATTGATTTGCAGAATCTAAGGAATCATAGTACAATGACATATTGTCTTATTTTCATTTCATTACACTGACCATTGTTTAAGTACTCAGCCACTAATTCATTGATGAGTCCCAAAACTTTTAGTTATATATATTCGGAGAGAGGGTCGTTACCTAACCAGTCATCCTACCAGAAGGAACAAGAACATAAGTTAATCCTCTATGTAATATGTTTTTCGACCTCTGTTTTGATTCTAGTTAAATATTTCCAAACCAAGGACTAGCTTATACCCAATTATTAGTACCAGTACATACTTTGTGCATAAAGAGCCTTCTTCTTCTACCCTTATCAAAACATGGAAGTATTTTGAGTTGGCATCTCCTTCTTTGGACCAATGCAACTGAGTTTATTTATTTATTTAGCATTATATGTTTTAGAATAGACTCTTCAATTTTCATGAATCTTATGTATTCAGCACTGACACTATGCAATTTAGCTCTACTCTCAACTGTGTTTTCTTCAATAATATCTTCTTCAGCCATTCCAACTCTTTCCTCATGTTGTTTAATAGTAGCAACGATGTCTCCATATTCTCTTTTTGACCATTCACTAAGAGTAGCAGATACTCCTTTTATTTTCTTATGAAATCTCTTCATAATATTGCCCTCAGCCTCTCTTTCCCAACAAGTTTTGACTGCATCTAGGAACTGAAAGTGTTTAGTCCAACAAAGAAGGAATTTGAAGTACTTTATCGATGATTCCTGTTTAGAAACCAATTACATTGTCAAAGGAGTGTGATCAGATCCCATAGGGGGAGAGTGCTCTATATTAGTCTGAGGCATCATCAGTATAAGCTGAAATTTCAAGCTTTGTACCTTATTATTCTAAGTGCAGCTTTCATGAGAGACTATTTAGGAGCTTGCAAGAATTAGCTCAGTGTTTGTACACAGTAAGAAAAATATCTAGTCTTGTCATGGTTAGGTAGAGAAGCTTGCTTATGAGTTTGTGATAACAACTTTAATCAGCCCAGGCTTCTGTTTGTTCATTCCCTTCTGACAGATGATCATCAACCTCTCTTGATGTCAATTTTATATTGGTATCTATAGGAGTCATGGCTGACTTTTGTAGCCCCAAGTCCTGTTTTAGATATTAGTGCGGTGTATACTTCTTTTGATGCATTATAGTCCCTTTTCAGTTCTTGCAAACTCAATTCCTAGGAGTACTTTAACTCTTCCAAGTCTTTCATCCTAATTGTTTCTTGTAATGTTGTCTTTGTATGCTGAATTCCATTTAAGACTATCACCTGCTATAAGCATATCATCGACATATACAAGTACCACAATTACTTCTATTTATTTATTTTTCCTTACAAATAGTAAATAATCATATTGGCTTTGTTGCAATCTGAAGCTTAGCAACGCTATAGTTAGATGGCATTCTATGTCTGGGAACTACACACTATACTCTCCTCCTAACTCAAAATAAACCTTAAGGAAGCTGCACCTAGATTTCATCAAACAATCCACCTTGTAAGAAAGCATGAAATGCATCTGTTTGGGGAATATGCCAACCTTCGAGTGCTACAAGAGCGAGTACAGACCTGACTATTTCATCTTAACTACAGGTGAGAAAGTTTCTTGGTAATCAATACCTTCTTGTTCACTGTATTTCTTTAAACATTTCACTATCTCCATATGCCTTATACTTCACTTTATACATCCATCTACAACCAATAGTTTTTTTTTAAGATCTTCAGCTAGCATTAAAGGCCATACCAGGAGTATTATTCTCACTTACTACAAGACTTGCTTCTCCGAGCAACTAGTGTCTTTCTCAGAGACATATCTGAAACCAAAAAAATTTTAGCAGAAAGGGGGATCACCCAACTAACACCGCTCAAATGCACGATCTAGGATCAGAAAAAAAGAGTAACACCCTAAATATCCTGTAGCCTCCTATTTATAGATGTGGTGCACGACACACCGATAAACAAGACTCTACTAGACATGGTCTGTGGACACTCCGAAGACGAACTGCTCTGATACCACTTCTGTCATGACCCAACATAGGGGCCATGACTAGTACCTGATTAGGGCACTCAGACACAACAGCTAAGTCAGAATCTAATTATACTTACTAACTCATTTGCAGAAATTTCGGTAGAGTTTCCTTTGTTTTATTGACTACCCACCTGCAAATAGAAGATTCCACCAGACAATGCAAACATACAAACATACATATCCATATATACGCGGACCGACAAGGTCACCGCTGCAGTTAAACCGCCCAACAAACACAACATACATACATAATATCCAAACTAACTGACATGTCTCACATACCCGGCATACAAACATAATATATAGACTTGATGACTAACATGTCCCACATTCACAAGAGTCCACAGACCTCTATACAGACAGACCAAACCATAAGACGGGACAGGGCGTTCAGTACGAAGGACATACCGAATATGTAAAGCAGAAGGTAGAGAAATACGAATAAAGGTAACAAACTGAGCAGAGGTATAGAAATCATTCTTGTATGCAATCATAAGAAAAATATTCCTTTTCATTTTCAAAATACCAAATGGATGCATATAGGATAGGAATGATAGAGGCACCCAAACTCGCACCATACCACAGCATCACACCAAAAGGTTCAAATCTCTAAAAAATCTCCAACGCAGATCACAAATGGACGGGAACGATGGCGACCTCCGAACTCGCGCCATACTATAGCATCACACCAGAAGGTTCAAATCTCTAAAAAATCTCCAACGCAGATCACAAATGTGGGATAAGTGAGCCAGGGAAGACCACTGCACTCACGTGAGCCAGGGAAGACCACTGCACTCACAAATCATATAGTAAATGTGGCATGAAGCCACCAAACCAAAGGCCCAATCTCACCATGTCATCGACTAAGTGAAGCCGACCCTTGGGCCGAGCCGACCCTACCTTATCCAGCCACTTTCGAAAATATATATATATAGTATATTACGTACGATAGCAACCGGTCCAGTAACCGGTGAACAAAATCATACTTTGGCACGAGTAGAGTCGTGAGGATAAAATGCATAAAAATCCATTTTAAAGGTTTAGGAATCCGAATATATTTTCATATTAGGAATAAAATATCAATTATGTCAAATTATTCATACTAGGACTTATCAAACTGTTCATTTCCGAAATCACAATATTATTTACCAAAAATTCCAAAGAATAACAAAGTGTTCAGACTTAGGAGTAACATATTATTCTTACACTTTTAGAATTCCCAAGGAAATAGAAAAATGCGCAATTTCACACTTAGTACCTTATTGTTATTACGAATTCCAACTAGTAGTAAGTTGCACATGTCCGAAAATAATAATAATAATATCAATAATAAAATCTAGCTTGTCTTAAGTTCTTTCACATTGTCTGGGGTACTAGAACACATATTGGTTTAAATTTTCTTTCTCATTTTTCAAACTTTAAATAGTAAACTTTTAGTTTCGAACTAACTTGCTTCTTTTGCTTAATTTATACTAAATATGCAAATTTAAAAGTGCAAACACTAAGTAGGAACTTTTTTGTTTACAAGAAGGACCAAAGCGTACGTAACTCACTTTTGTGTTAAAATTCTAAGGAATTGGGATTCTTAGAACTTATTACATTTCTAGGAGTCAAACTCAATCATGCCGAAGCCGAGAAGCTTTACATACCTTAACGTGCACCAATTCAGCGGGGGTGCAACTCGACTCCAAATTAGGGTTTGGGATGCCCAATGCCTACAATCAATTCATAACAATGTTAAGTGACTAGCTAAAGGCTTCTTGGGCATTAAATTCCAAAGTCGCCCTTAATTCTACAAAAAATTTCGACAGCACCTCCCCTTAAATTAAGCCACCCCGAGAATCCGTCAATCAACAACAACCCAGCACCATCAACAATCATTTCCAACACCATATAGCAATAATAACACTTAAGTATCATCATTTAATTGACCTTACAAAATTTGGACAGCCTTCAAACTAGACAACATTCAAGATTTTACAGCATACAAAAACTAGACACCATATTAAAAACTGGACAGCTTTCTCCCATATGCATTTGGATGGTTTTCATTCATTCCGTCATACTATAACGATCATAATATACTAGCTAAACATCAATTTTCATAATATCTTCAAAACTGGACAGCCTACTTTCAAGAAAAATTAAATGATGTCCAAGCATTCGTTCACCTTCCAATGATCATTTTACACCAAATAAACATCAAATTCATACTTCCAACGCAACATGACTTTAAACTACATACATACACTTTAATTCAGCCAACATACTACATATATGCATAAGATGATTTCCATCCATTCCTTCACGCTACGAGGATTACAATACACTAATTAGGCATCAAGTTCATAAGTTCCAACACAATACAATACTATATACATACATGGACCCAATTCGGTCCCAACATGTCTACATATACATACAAGTAATTTCCAATACCTTCTTCACTTTACAAAGATCATGATATGTTGATTAAACACCAAATTATAACTCCAACACCATACAATACAACAAGTCACAAATACACCCACACGACTCCATTACTCTCACACCCACCTCAATTCCAACATTCAAGTTCTCATGATTTTCTTTCATTTCAACATACTACAATATTTGTAGAACCTTAACAACATAATAAACAAGATAATTTCTTACCTTATTACTTCAATCCTTCAATTAAGCTAGGGTTGCCAAAGTGGAAGAAGGAGATGTTTTTTTGCTCAAATAACCTTTCCACACTACTTTGGGGCCTTAATATAGAGGATTAACACCAACAATTTGGTTAAGAAATGAAGAAAAGTGAAATTTTAATCTGCTGCTACAGTAACCCGTGGGCAGATTTTCTTGGTCTTCAATGTTTTATTACTCAATTAACTTCTTCAAGCTACCAAGGGGACTCAAGATAGGTGATTTATAGCATTAAAATGATTTGAAAGAGAAGAACAATGAATTTTGGGTTTTCTTGAACATGGCCGAGAGGCCTTCTAAGCTCTCCCAAGCTTCATTTTTATCATGCTCCCACCACTACATCAAGCTTGGAGATCTAAATAGGAAGATTTCTACCACCAAACAAAATTGTTGGGATGGAAGGAAGGAAATTGTGATTTTTTTTGGAGCCAAGCCGTGAGCTTCTTGCTCTTGGTCTTCAAGTTTGCTCTAGAATTTTCTAAATCTTCCAAATGAAAGAAGATAAGGCACAATGTATGTATATATAATAAAAAAAAAAGGCTCCAAGACTTGCCAACACATGTGTATATCTAATTAAAGTCTTGGTCACATACCCATTTGGACCAATAGGAAAATAACACCATGAAAGGGCACTACAAGAAAATGTCTTCAAGACCTAATGTTTCAAAAATTCCAAATTTGATCCCAAACATTTTCTAATCGACCCAATTAAGGACATATGATTCTTAATTGGTCCAATTATGGACATACGGGTTCTAACACACAAATACCTTGTAGCTTTTGATAGAAAACCCTAATTGCTTTGGAATCCATTTGAAATTTCTCGTAGAAGTGTGTATGATTTAGATTGGGTATAATAACTACTGTTTCGATCTCAGGTATGACATTTTCTGGGCGCGACTCGATTATTCAAGCGGTCAAGGATTCGGTTGCCCTGGGCGTGACTCGAACAATTCGGGCAAACCAGGACGTATCCTTAGTGGGTGCAACTCAGTAATTTGGACGGTCCAATAATGGGCGCAACTCAGTGATTAGGGCGGTCTAATAATGGGCGCGACTCCGTAATTCGGGCGATCTAATAGTGGGCGCGATTTGATAATTCAGGCGGCCCAACTTTTGCACTATGTCATGTTTGTATTAGGATTTGTGAGTATAGTTATGCTATGGTTGATGTGTGATAAAGATTTCGGAGATTTGATCTTTCGGGTAAGATGCTGTGGTATGGCGCGAGGTTAAAGTTCACCATCATTTCTGTACGTTATGTACCAGTTTGATCCTTTGAAAAACAAAAGAAATATTTTGATGTTATACATGCGTTTGACTTCCATACTTCTATGGTGAATTATTACCCTGGTTTGGATTTTTTTAAAGTAAGCCTTTTAATATTTTGATTATGATTTAAATTATTATGATTCTGCTTCGATTGTCCCTCAGTTTTGTGTATTGGGAAGTAAGTGTGTCAGTATTTTGGATATGCATTTATCGTTATACTACAACCTTGTTTGCTATACCCCTTGTGTCTTGGCAAGTAAGACTTTGATATTTCGAGCAAGCAATTAACCGTTGTACTTTTGTTTTAAAGGAATTGTCCTAATGTATATATATTTTGTACTTTCTGCTTTACATATTTGGTACGTATTTCATACTGATCCCCCTCTCTTCGGGGGGCTGCATTTCATGCCCGCAGGTGCAGCCATGCTAGTGAAAGACTCTCCAGCTTAGGATCCCTGACCGCAGAGTGAGGTGCTCCTTCTGCTCAGAGCAAACACTTGGTATATATATACCCTTAGTTCTTTACTTTGTATTTATGCATATTCGAGGGTATGACGGGACCCTGTCCCGTCGTAGGATTCAGTATGTTGGTATAGAGGGCTGTGGATGCGCGTGGGTATGAGATATGGC
>DF365168.1:1563-25136 GCA_000787875.1 Solanum virginianum
CTGATCTTAGATCGTGCGTTAGAGCGATGTTAGTAGGATGATTCCCTCCCTGACAGAAATTACTTTGATTTCAAAAATACCACCGAGGAAGGCACTAGCCGGCCGTAGGGGCAGTCCTGCAGCAATAGGTGGGGCCCGATGAGGTCGGGAGCTATTAGGGCTCGTGATCAGCCAACGCCAGAGAATGTACCCCTGACAGCGGGTTCAGTTACTCCACCAACTCCAGAGGTTCGGGTGCCAAAACCTCTGACTCCCCAGCCAGGTGCAGAGGTTGAGGAACTGCGGGAGGCAGTACAGTTACTAACTCAGCTGGTGGCACGTCAGGCCCATAGGCAGGAGGCTGGAAGTAGTTTTTCAGTCCATCGAGATAGTTCTTAGGCCTGTGATTTCTTGGCATGTGGACCACCAGAATTCTTTGGGTCCAAACCTGCATATATTTCTAGCATGACAAATCATATGCATCGCTATATTATGGGGCTGGATTCATACAATGTTGATAGTTGTCTAGTGATGGCTGCACAACCTGGGATGGATATTGCCCGCATTCAGGCCTTTGCCAAGGGTATGGAGGATCGTCTTCGGGGATTCCAGACGGACAGGATAGACGATAGAGGACCGCCTAAGAGGGCTAGGTCTTTCAGTTAAGCAGCAAATTTCTGGGTAGGCAGTCTCAACCGCAGCAGAGTGGGCCTCCTTTTCGACCGATACGAAGCACACCTTCACAGACCCCTAGTAGGAGACCAACTGGTACTAGTCAGCTAGAGGCAGGACCAGGTCCCAGTAGCCAGCTGAGATTTTCCATGCCCCTATGTCCACAGTTCGGGAAATGACACCTAGGGGAGTGTTTCTGTTCTTCAGGTGCCTGCTTTATATGTGGCCGTCAGGGCCACCGGATACGGGATTTTCCCGATAGAGTTGGTGCAGAAGGGTCAACCCAAACTTTCGGCGCAGTTGGAGCTTCTTCTTCAGCTTCAGTGGCTATGTGCCTTACGAGGCAAGGTACTCTAGTGGTAGTAGGTCATAACAGAGGTCACGGTGGAGCTCCAGGTTCCACCAGTCCTTCAAACCGCATCTATGCTCTAGCTAGTCAACAGGATCGGGAGGCATCGCCTAATATTATCACAGGTACATTATTTATTTGTTCTCGAGCTATATATGTGTTGATTGATCCTGGTTCCACTTTGTCATATATTTCTCTATTGGTTGCTTGCACAATTGATATAGAGTTTGAACCAATAGAGCCCTGTGAGGTTATGACACCGATAGGTGAATCTATTATTGTTAGCAGAGTTTATCGAAACTACCCAAAATTTGTTTGTGACCATTGTACTCAGGCTGACTTGATAGAGTTAGATATGATGGGCTTTGATGTAATTATAGGCATGGATTGGCTAGCTTCTTGCTACGCTAAAGTTGATTGCCAAAAGAAGTTAGTCCAATTTTTGTTCCCAGGAGAACTAGATTAGGAATGGTCATGTAATATTGCAACGCCGAGGGGTAAGTTTATTTTGTACCTCAAGGCCAGCAGGATGATCAGAAAGGGGTGTCTTTATCACCTAGTTCGGGTACATGACCTGAATGATGAGCTTCCGAATCTCCAGTCCATTCCTGTAGTTAATAAGTTCCCGGATGTATTCTTGAATGAACTTCCTGGTCTTCCTCCTGAGCAGGAAGTGGAGTTTGCCATAGCTTTATTGCCCGATACTTAGCCTATCTCGATCCCTCCATATAGAATGGAGCCAGCTAAATTAAAAGAATTGAAGGAGCAGCTGAGGGATCTGTTAGAGAAAGGTTTTATTCGGCCTAGCACTTCACCTTGGGGAGCCCTAGTATTATTCGTAAGAAAGAAGGATAGGACGCTGTGGATGTGTATTGACTACCGGCAGCTGAATAAGGTAACTATAAAGAATATATACCCCCTCCCCAGGATTGACGATCTATTTGACCAATTGCAGGTAGCTAGATGCTTATCGAAGATAGACTTACGCTCTGGTTATCATCAAGTATGGGTACGGGAAGAAGATATCCCTAAAAAAACATTCAGAACTCACTACGGGCATTATGAATTTAGAGTTATGTCCTTTGGGTTAACTAATTCTCTAGCTGTGTTGATGGACGTTATGAATCGAGTGTTTAAACCATTTCTAGATGTGTTCATGATTATATTCATTGATGACATTCTAGTTCATTCTCGATCAGAGGCGGATCATGCAGAACACTTGAGAATGGTACAGGACATTCTTCGTCACAAAAAGCTATAATTAATTCTCCAACTATGAGTTCTGGTTATCTTTGGTGGTATTCTTGGGCCATGTTATAGGAGCTGACGGCGTCCGGGTAGATTCCCAGAAAATTGAGGCCATAAAGAATTGGCCTAGGCCTACGACGCTGACTGAGATACATAGCTTTCTGGAGTTAGCTGGTTATTACAGGAGATTTATAGAGAAGTTTGCTTCTATTCCAATACCTTTGACAAGGCTAACGCAGAAAGGGGCAAAGTTCCAGTGGTCCGATGCCTGTGAGCACAACTTCCAGCTACTGAAGGAGAAACTAACTTCAGCTCCAGTTCTGACTTTGCCTAAAGGTCCAGACAGGTACGTGGTTTATTGTGATGCTTCTCGTGTGGGTTTGGGGTGTGTATTAATGCAGCATGGTAAGGTTACCTATGCTTCCCAGCAGCTTAAGAAGCACCAACAGAATTATCCTGCCCATGATTTGGAGTTAGCTGTGGTGATCCATACTCTGAAAATTTGAAGGCATTATTTGTATGGCGTTCATGTTGATATTTATACAGATCATAAAAGTCTCCAGTATATATTTAAGCAGAAAGAATTGAATTTACGGCAGCGGCGATGATATTTATACAGATCATAAAAGTCTCCAGTATATATTTAAGGAGAAAGAATTGAATTTACGACAGTGATGGTGGTTGGAATTGCTAATGGACTATGATATTGATATTTTTTACCATCCAAGAAAAGCCAATATGGTAGCAGATGCGCCCAGTCGCAAGTCCATGGACAGTTTAGCTGACACACCCCTAGAGAAGAAGGAGATAATTTGTGATATTCAGTAGTTAGCTAGTTTGGGAGTTTGTCTGGCAGATTCTGGTAATGTAAGAGTTTTTGTTCGAGGCATAGCTGAATTTTCTATTTTAGCAGAAATTAAGCAGCGTCAATATGAGGATCCTATCTCAGTTCGATACAGAGATTTAGCCCTAGAAAAGGAGCAGACCCTATTTGAGCTTTCCCCCGATGGGACTTTATTAATCAGAGGCAGGTTATGTGTTCCAGGTGTTGCAGAATTACGGTGATAGATTTTGGGCGAAGCTCACTATGCCCGTTATTCTATTCACCCTGGGTCAACAAAAATGTACCATGTCCTCAGATGCTTATATTGGTGGGATGGAATGAAGCGTGATATAGCAAAGTTTGTTGCCCAGTGCCTGAACTGTCAGCAGGTGAAGATAGAACATCAGAAGCCTGGCGAGTTGTTGCAGGAAATGGAGATACCAACGTGGAAGTAGGAGATTATCAATATGGACTTTGTTACAGGCTTGCCTCGCACTCCACGAAGGTATGACTCTATTTGGGTTATTGTTGAATGGTCAACAAAATTAGCTCATTTTCTTCCAGTTCGGACTACCTACTCGGCTGAGGACTACGCCAAATTGTATATCAAGGAGATTGTGCGCCTTCACAGTGTTCCTATATCCATTATCTTCGATAGAGGCACCTATTTTACGAAAAATTTTGGTGGTCATTTCAGACAAGTTTAGGGATGCAGGTAAGTCTTAGCACAGCATTCCATCCCCAATCCGATGGCCAAGCCGAGCATACTATTCAAACTTTAGAAGATATATTATGGGCCTGTGTGATGGATTTTTGAGGTAGCTGGGATGAACACTTACCATTGATTGAGTTTGCATATAATAACAATTACCATTCTAGCATTCAAATGGCATCGTATGAGGCATTGTATGGTAGGAAGTGTTGATCTCCGATCGGTTGGTTCGATGTTGGTGAGATGGATTTTATTGGACCAAATGTGATCCAGCAGGCGATGGAGAAAGTGAAGCTTATTTGGGAGCGGTTATTAACAGCTCAGAGCCAGCAAAAATCTTATGCAGATTACCTCCGTCGACAGTTAGATTTTTAGGTTAGAGACTGCGTATTCCTGAAAGTATCACTCATGAAAGGCGTTATGAGATTCGGTAAGAAAGGGAAGCTCAGTCCAAGGTACATTGGTTCGTATCAGATCATCCGCAGAATAGGCAAGGTTGCCTACTAGTTATAGTTGCCAGCTGATTTGGGAGGAGTACACCCGGTATTTCATGTTTCCATGCTTGGTTGCCTACGAGTTAGAGTTGCCAGTTGATTTTGGAGGAGTACACCCGGTATTTCATGTTTCCATGCTTCGCAAATACATTAGTGATGCTTCCAGAATTTTTCTTGTGAATGATATACAGATTATCGAGGAGCTGACTTACGAAGAACAACCTATGGCTATTCTGGACTGTCAAGTCGGGAAATTGAAAAACAAGGATGTAGCCTCAGTTAAGGTCCTATGGCACAATAATACCGGAGAGGAGATGACTTGGGAAGCGGAGGAGAAAATGAAGAAGAAATACCCTCATTTATTTCCCGTATCCTCAGGTAATTCATTTTTCTTGTTAAGCATAATATATGATGGCTAAGTTGTTCATTGTTGGATGTTGTATTATAGAAGTTGATACCTCACATGGTTAGTATGACATTCGAGGACGAATGTTCTTAAGGGGTGGAGGATGTTAGAATCCGTATTGTGGTGTATTGGAACCATTGCGAAATTTGGGACCAATATTGCAATTTTTGGAAAATTTGGAACTTAAGTATATTTTTGAAAAGTTTAAGAACTCAAGTTGCAATATTTCATAGATGTGTGTGTATAAACTTATATATATATATATACATGTGCTAATTATTTGGACGCTTCAAGCTTGGTATATTGAGTCCCCCAAGTATCGTGGAAACATTGGTTGGTCATGAAAATACCTCATTTTATGGATTGGGCGATTTGAATTTCTTAAAAGGGTTATAGGGTATGTTTATTATTATCTTGTTTTAGTTAAAAATTAAAGCTTGTATGCATGTTGGTGGGTATATAATTGAAACAAAACCATGAAGAATTGCTTGTAAAAAAAATGAATTGTGAGATTGGAGAAGTTGGGTTCGAAATTGGGGATGAGTATGTAAATGAAGTTATATTACTTTAAAACCATGTGATTGTGTTTAGTTGGTATAAAAATGATCTTTGTGGGGTGAAAGAAGTGTGGAAAATTGTTTGTATGTATGCATGAGAGTTGGTTCAAATTGGGATCCCTAAACGAAATATAATGTCATGTTTTAAAGTTGGAAGTTTACGTTGGACGTTTGAATGATGTAATATGGCTCTTGGAGTATATAGAAGTGCTTGAATATGGTAAATATGTACATGAAATGTATGCTGCCGTGTTTTTCAATTGTGGCTAAAATGAAGTTCGTTAGTGAATTTAGTGAAGTTGTGGCCTTGGAAAGGCTCATTATTGGTTGTTGGGTTGTTGTTGTTGATAAATTAGGGCCGAGATGGATTCTCGGGATGGTATAGTTTTAGGGGAGGTGCTGACAAATTTTTTATAAAAACTTGGGTCAACTTGGGATTTAAGGCCCAAATAGGATTTTATCTAATCATGGGCGCTATTGTGACTTTTGTAGACATTGGGCGTCCGGAAGAGTAATTTGGATTAACTCAACGTTGGAGTTAATTTGGTGAAGAAAGAGAGGTATGTAAAGCTTTTGATACTTCGGTATGTTATCATTAAACATGAATCTTGAAACAAACTCTACTTGAATTCCAATTGTGAATTAGATCCATGATTGTCCCTTAATATACCCTTGCAAATATGTATGGGATCAAGTCTTGCATTCTTGAAATTTACAAGCTGGAGGAAGTATGTTACTTTGTAACTAAAGTTTGAGAAATCCTATTCCTATGGTGGCCCGTTCTATTTTTCATTCTTACGTCCTTAAGAATTAGTATGTTTATAAGATTAAAGAAAATTTGGTAAGCCTTGAAACCTTAAAGTCTTGTAGGTTGGTAAAAATATAGAAAGTCTGATAAGGTTGAAGAAATATATTTTTCTAAGACTTGAAAAGTGTTAATAACCGTAATTTTTGATAAAACACCCGAATTGCCTAAAAATTAATTCGAAACATTTTATAGTAGTTTGTATGACATAAACTAAGTATGTTCCTTCAAAATCGCCAGGACATCTTTTTCTTGAAAATTGACAACTCTAAAAGAACTTAAGATAAATAATACATTATTTTTGGACATGAACATTTTACTACTATTTTGAGATTTTTGATAATGATTTTGTGCATATGGCTTCTCACGAGTCTATTCGTGCCTATTATGATTTTGTTCACCGGTTCCTAGGCTGGTTATTATCATGCATAATATACTATATATATATTTTTAAATAGGCTGGATAAGGCAAGTCAGTTGCCCATGGGCCGGCTTTGCTTAATTTGGAGCCATAAGGAGCTGGGCTTTGGATATGTTGGCATTATGACGTGTGAGTGCTGGGCCTCGTTTGCCCTGGCTCACGTGAGTGCTGGCCCTCGTTCGCCTCTGCTCACTTATCGGCATGATGTCCTCTTTGTACTGTGATACGTAAGTGCTGGGCCTCGCTTGCCCCGGCTCACCTATCCGACGTTTATGGTTTGTGTTGGAGATTTTTGGAGATTTGAATATTTTGGTGTGAGGCAGTGGTATAGTGCGAGTTTGGAGGTCGCCATCATTCCTGTATGCTATGCATTTATTTGAGATTTTGAACAAAGAAATATTTTCTAATATTTACATATGTGTTTGACTACTATACCTCCGTTGGTCTATCACTCTCGTTATATTTTGTACCTTCTGCTTTACATATTCGGTACGTATTTCATACTAACCCCCTTTCTTCAGGGGCTATATTTTATGCCCCTAGGTACAGACGTACAAAGTAGTGGGCCATTGGCTTAGGATCCCTGTCTGCCTTCTGAAGAGCTCCTTTGTTTCGGAGCAACTTTTTGGTATAAATGCTACTTCTTTATTTTGTACTATGTTCATTTGAGGGTACGATGGGGCCCTATCCTGTCTTTTGATTCAATCTCTTTGTATAGAGGTCTGTAGACTCCTGTGAGTATGGGACGTGTCAGTTTATATATTATGTACGTATACTGTGTATGTTGGGCAGTTCAATCGCAGCGGTGACCTTGTCGGCCCACGTGTATATATGTATGTATGTATTATATGCTGGGGATTTTTTGTATGCAGGTGCGTTGTCAGTAAAACAGAGGAAACTCTGTTGAAATTTCTATAAATGAGTTAGTTATTATAATTAAATTCTGGCTTAGCAAGTTGTGTCTGAGTACCCCAATCGGGTACTAGTCATGGCCGTAGGTTGGGTCATGACACTCATACTCTTAAAGTTATAAAATAATAAAAACTTTACACTTTCAATTTTTAAATTAAAACTTGAAACTTGCAAGTTGTAATTTCTAATTAAACTTATACACTTTGCAATTTAAAAGGTTTTAAGAGAAAAGGCATATATTTATTCAAATAAATAAAATTATACAATTACAAATAATAAAAAGAGTTAGAGTACCTAAAATACATAGCCACCTTCTAGCAAGGGTTCTGTTTGAACTAGATCTCTAATATTATACTAATATCTGTAACGTAGGAATATTTTTTTGTCATAAACTCCCTATCATTTCTCAGGAAAGATTTTCTAGAACTTGTATTTCTCATTCTTCCTCCATTGCTTCCATATCGTCATTACTATTCTCTCCAAGTATTTCATCAATTTAATCTTCTACTAGAGGGGATAATTTTAGCAATCCATAACTCCTTTCGGCATTAATCCATTCCCTAAACAACACTAATATTTCTAATCTATCCTTTACTAATGAGTATCAATGATCTCCAGTTTGATATCTCACCATGCTAAAAGCCTGCTCCGAAGCTATTGATGACGCTTGAATTACTAGCACATTTCGAACAACCCTAGCAAGTTTTAAAAATTGTTCTCCATGATTCTTTCACCACAGCAATAATTGATGTTCTCCATTCTCACCCCTAATCTTTTCTAGTCCCTGGTTAATATATTCATTAAATCATTGTTACTAGAAGTTTTAAGACCAAGATAATCAACCATCATATCATCTAAATTATTTTTTTTGTGTTTACGAGGTGAAGGTGCAACTGGTGGAGCATTTATTTTATCATATAATTTTTTAGGTTTTGGCATTATACTACTTTTACAATCTTCAAGACTAGAAATTTAATCAGGTTTAATTTCTAAATTAGCATAAAGTTTTTCAATCATTTTTCAACACCTTTTAATTTGTAAGAAGGATTAAATAAAGTAGCAATCAAATAAATTTAAGGAATTGAAAAATAATATTTTTTGAATTTTTCAATCATTAAATATATTGAATCTTTAAACTTATCTTTTCTTTTATGTTTTGCAAATTCAAATGAAATAACATAAATATTTACTAAAACAGAAGAAATAGTTGGATAATATTGACCAGAAATAACATTTGTAGCAGTATAAAAAATTCTTAAAAACTCAATAAGATCTTTTTTTCTCTTCCCAATCATCTCTACAAAGTCTTAAAGTTAAATCCTATAATGTACCAGGTGTTTTTAAGCCTATACTTGCATGAAGGATAATATTCAAGCAAATTCCTATTGAGTTGAGTAAAATTTAAAATGAAGGTTATCTTAGCAATTAGCATGGTTTAGTCATGTGATTGTTGAGGTGGTCTTGGAAGGGCGATAGGTTTATCCTTGGAATAATATATTGTGGGCAATGTTATGTGAAGTTAAGACTAAAAAAATAAAGTTGGTTTGCATTTAAAATTATTCGAAATGAAGGTATATGTGAAGGATGCGTAATTGACTTATTTGGGGGTAATTCTTTTGCCATTGTTGCGTGGCTTGCATGGAAATCCTTTGGCATTCCCTTAGCACGACTTGAGGTCATATTATACCATGCCATAGTACCATGGGAAGGGATAATTCTTCCATACCTCGGTCCCATGCCCACTCGCTTGTGTTTGGCATTTTCTGCTTTTTAAAAGTGAGTCAAAAAGCCCCTTTGCACTACCTGATTTTGCTCCCTTTCCCCACATATTTTTGAACTCTTTTTAGTGATTAGATGACCCTTATAACCCCCCAAAAATTCATATAAATAACCCCTTCTACTTAGTCTATACATCACTCTTCAAAGAAACAAAATCTCCTAATCTACATTGCTCTCCCTAAACTCTCTCAACACTTAGGCTAAGTATTCTTCAAGATCTCCACCAAGTCTCTTTATCTTCTCAAGGCTAATCAAGAAAGGTATGTGGTTTTAATTATTGATTTTCTTTCAGCCAAGAAGTCCTCTTCGAAAAACTAAATTTAGAATTACGAATTGTCAATCTTTGATTTATGTATAATTGCAAGCTAATTAATATTTGTTTAATTTATGGTTAGTCATATAGTTATGATTATTTATAAATATTTATCAAGGCTTATATAATTTAGTTCAAGCATTTCAGATTTGCATTATTTAAGCTAACCTATATTTTCAAGTCTTATATCCACAAATGAGTTATTATGATTTTATCCTAAAATGTTCTTATGATTATTGTAACTTTGTTTGAATATAAAACTTGTGATTTTAAGGCTATTGAACTAGTCCCCAACTTGATTTAAGTTGAGTTATGAACTTTGTATATTTGGCTTTCATGACATAATATGAATTTATGATTTTGGACAAGAATAAGTAATACAAGTATGAAATGATATTGGGTGACTTAAGACCCATTTAGTTTCATTTTGAAACTTTGTTAAGGAGTTATTTTAAGTACAAGTTTGAATATGATTTTTTTTAGAAGTTATGACTTTTCGAATTAAATTAAGTTATGATTATTTCTGATATGCATTGTCTATTTTCGTGAGATTTTGACTTAGCACCGAATGAGTTAAGAGTGGGACTCAACCTAAGGGGTCTTATATAAAGCTGCTAATCTCATAACTACGTGTAACCATATGATATTTTGATTATGCCTTTTTAGACTTTCTGACTAGTGGATCCATTTAGTATTTCCGTTTCTGGAGTTATACCCTAGCAAGTTAACTCACTCTTTGGCCGGTGTGGAGTACTACATTGGTATTCCATATTATACCTCATATGATTTTGTCGGTTATGATCTTATACCCACACTTATTTGCTTATGTGCTTTTCTATGCATTTTTATGGCATTACTTTACGCTTTACTTTGTCACTGAGTATATTGTTTAAGCTTGGAGTTTGTCATATTACATAAGTATTTCTTGTCATTATATTTACTTATTCCATTGCATACCTGCATACTTAGTACATTCCAAAGTATAAACTACATTTTTCCCTATTTGTTATAATCATGTAGGAACAGGCGATCTACCTCATCCTCCTCTGTGTGGTAGATTTCTCGTGAAGACTTTGAGCTTTGGTGAGTTCCCATTCATCTGGAACAGAACCCTTATCTTCAAGATTTGCTTTTGTTATTTAGATATTTGATGTACTTTCATTTTGGCTTAGTATTGAGGAGCCTAAACTTGTATTCTTATCTCTATATATTGTCATTATTTAGAGGTGTGTCTAGACTATTGCTACACTTCTTTGTTTAACTATTTAACTTATGCTTTCGCTTATGATTGCATGTTTTCCCTTAATCCCATTCCTCATATTCCATTGTCATCTATTCACTACTTACCATTTAAACCTATAATGTGCAATTATGATATAAGAGACTTGTTTGGGGGCCTTTGGGTTCTCATTCGCCGTGTCACACCTATGCCCTAGGTTAGGGTCACGACAAGCTTGGTATTAGAGCACAAAGTTAAAATGATCCTTGGAAGTCCACACACCACATTTACTAGAATCTTATTCATGGTGGTGAAGTGCACCACAACTATGAATAGGAGGCTATGAGATGTTTTGTATTATCTCACTTCTTTGTTTAAATCAAATCAGTCCTTAGAGTAACTTAAGATATCCTTCCTTTAAGGACTTATTCATTGCACTATATAAAATGCCACCAAGAAGAAATATTCCCGTACGTGAGGTTCCTCAACCTACAGAAGAGGGTAATGTGTCCTATGCCATGTTTAGGAATGTTGTCTCATTATTGGCTCAAATGGTTGCCAATCAGGCTATGCATGCTCTACCATAAGCTCCAGCACCTCAAGCTCCCACCCAGGCAGCAAGGGTGAGTGATTTCACCCATATGAACCCACTAGAATTTTATGGAAATACAATTGATGAGGATCCCATAAAGTTCATTGATAAGGTATCCAAGGTTCTCTTGATTATGGGTGTGTCATCGGAGGATAAGATAGAGTTGGTGGCCTACCAACTTAAAAGCCTTGCCCAAATTTGGTATGATTAGTGAGAAGGTGAAAGGGTGCTTGGTGGTCCAATTGATTGGGAGGAATTCAAGGCTGCGTTCTTGGACCACTTTTTCCCTCTTGAATTAAGGTAAGCCAAAATATGTTTAAGAGTTTATGAACTTGAGGCATGGGTCAATGAGAGTTTAAGTGTACTCACTGAAATTCACCACACTCTAAATATACTCCCATGCCAGTATTCGATCCTAGGGCTAGGATGAATATGTTTATTTTGGGAGTCTCCGACCTAAGACATGGATTTGTCTCGGCTTATGATTTATGCCAAGCAACTTAAGGAAAACAAGATTCGCAAGTTCAGTAAAAATGATGGTAAGAGGCCGAGGTATGATGGTGAGTATTAAGGTCAAAAGGGTGGTAATAGTAACCAAGGTCATCACAACCAAAGCTTACAACAACAAGGGTCTTCGAATGCCTTCACCCAATAGCATATTAATGATCGGTTTCAACATTATAAGGGTCAACAAAGTGGTGGCCATGTTCAAGCTTGGTAAGCATGCAAAAAGTGTGGTAAGAGCAATGGTGGTGTGTGCTATCGGGAGTTGGGAAGTAGTTTTGCATGTGGCCAATTAGGGCACAAAATTGCCAGTTTCCCAAGGATTATAATAAGGGTAAGGGTAGTCGCCCACATGGCAAAGATGTGTAGCTAGACCAAAAGCAACAAGTTGTATCGTAAGGTGTTCGTCCTCGCAACAATAGGTTCTATGCACTACATGGGAGGCAAGGTGGAAGATCAGCTAAATGTTGTCACAGGCATATTGAAAGTGTTTGATTTTAATGTTTATGTATTGTTGGATCATGGTGCCAACATATCCTTTCTGACCCCTTTCTTTATTCAATAGGTTCAAAGTCCAGAAATTTTGCATGACCCTTTTCTTATGTCTATTCCTGTGGGTAAGTCAATAGCTGCTAAAAGAGTCTATAAAAATGTTCCCGTGTCTATTATGCATAAGTCTCTTTTATGCATCTTATTGAATTGTTTATGGTAGATTTTGATGTCATCCTTGATATGGACTGGTTGCATGCCTCTTATGCCACTATAGATTATAGAACCCATAAAGTTAAATTCCAAATTCTAATGAACCTTTGTTTGAGTGGGAAGGGTAAGATTCTATGGTAAAGGGTAGGTTTATTTCATATCTTAAATCTCGTAAGATAATATCTAAGGGGTGTATCTATTATATGGTTAGGGTCTTAGATGTGTCCTCTAAGGTTCCCTCTCTTAAGTCAGTTCCTATAGTCAATGAGTTTCCCGATGTGTTTCTCAAATTTCTTCCTGGTATTCTTCCCGAAAGAGAAATTGATTTTTGTATAGACCTCCTTCCCAATGCCAAACCTATCTCTATTCCACCCTATGGATGGCACCAGTGGAGTTGAAAGAACTTAAGGATCAGTTAAAAGATTTATTAGAGAAGGGATTCATTAGGCTAGAAAATCTCTATGGGGTGCTCCTGTTCTATTTGTAAGGAAGAAGGATGGGTCACTCGGAATGTGCATTGACTATCATCAACTCAACAAAGTCAAACAACAACAACAACATACCCAGTGAAATCCCATAAGTGGAATCTAGGGAGGGTAGAATGTACGTAGGCCTTACCTGCATAAGTACCCACTTCTAAGGATAGATGATTTATTTGACCAAGTACAAAGATCTAGACATTTTTCTAAGATCAACCTTCATTCTGGGTATTACCAGTTATGAGTTAGGGAAAGTGATATTCCTAAAATAGCTCTTAAAACAAGGTATGGGAACTATGAGTTTTTGGTGATGTCTTTTTGATTGACTAATGCGCCAGCTATATTTATGGATCTTATTAATCGGGTCATTAAACAATACCTTGATATTTTTGTTGTGGTCTTTATTGATGACGTACTAGTCTACTCCTGCAGTGAGAAGGAACATGAGGGACATTTGAGAGTAGCCCTTCAAACTTTGAGATATGAGAAATTGTACGCCAAATTCAGCAAGTGTGAATTTTGGATAAAAGAAGTTTCTTTCCTTGGCCATGTGATGACTAATAAAGGTATTATGGTGGACCCAAGGAAGACTGATATGGTGCAAAACTGGCCTAGACCCTTAACTCCCTTTGACATAAGGAGTTTTTTGGGTTTAGCAAGTTACTACCAACGGTTTGTAGTAGGGTTCTCTTCAATCGCATCCCCTTTGACCAAATTGACCCAGAAAAAGTCCAAGTTCGTGTGGTCTGATGAATGTGAGAAGCATTTCCAGACATTGAAAGATCAGCTGACTTTAGCTCCCTTTTTGACTTTTCCAGATAGTTTGGATGGTTTTGTGGTATATTATGATGCATCAAGTGTTGGGTTGGGTTGCGTATTGATGCAAAATGGTAATGTCATAGCTTATGCTTCTAGATAGTTGAAAGTGCATGAGCACAATTATCCAACTCATTACCTTGAATTGGCAGCGGTAGTGTTTCATCTAACAATTTGGCATCACTATCTCTATGGGGTTCACGTGGATGTATTTACCGATCACAAGAGCTTACAGTGTACTCACTAAAATTTAACACACTCTCCAAATATGCTCCTACGCTGGTATCCGATCCTAGGGCTAGGATGAATATATTTATTTCGGGAGTCTCCGACCTAACAAAGATGACTTGAACTTCTCAAAGACTATGATATGAATGTGCACTACCATCCGTTAAGGCCAATGTGGTGATGATGCTTTGAGTAGAATAACTATGGGTAGTATGAGTCATGTTGAGGGTGAAAAGAAAGAGTTGGCAAAGAAAGTCCACTAGTTGGCTAGATTGGGTGTTAGGTTGGAAGGTACTAATAATGGTGCCATATTTGTTCATGATAGGTCTCAATCTTCTTTGATTGTTGATGTGATGTCAAAGCAAGACCTTAACTCTACTTTGATTTAATTAAAGAAATTAGTTGAGCAAAAGAAAGTGGAGGTTTTCTCACAAGAAGGAGATGGTGTCCTAAAATACTAAGGCCGATTGTGTGTGCCTAATGTAGATGGATTGAGAACCTTGATCTTACAAGAGGCTCATAATTCATCTTATTCCATTCATCCGGGTTGCACCAAAAATGTATCAAGATTTGAAGGAAGTTTAAAGGTGGGGTAATATGAAAAAGGACATAGCCTAGTTTGTAGCCTAGTGTCCAAATTATTATCAAGTGAAAACCGAGCATCGAAAGCCTGGTGGGCTAGCTCAAGACATTGAAATCCCAACTTGGAAGTGGGAGGAAATCAATATGGACCCCATTGTTGGATTGCCTCGGACTCAGAACAATATGATTCAATTTGGGTGATTGTGGATTGTATGACCAAATCAACTCATTTCTTGCTGGTTAAGACTTTGTATAGTCCTAAAGATTATGCAAAGTTATATATTCGTGAGTTAGTCCGGTTACATAGTGTTCCTTTGTCAATAATATTAGATCGTGGCCCTCAATTCACTTTTCATTTTTGGAAGGCATTCCAACGAGGTTTAGGTACCAAAATTAAGCTTGAGTACCACATTTCATCCTCAAACAAATGGTCAAGTAGAAAGGACCATTCAAACATTGGAGGATATTTTGAGAGCATGTGTCTTGGAATTTAATAGTAATTAGGATGATCACTTACCTCTTATTGAGTTTCCATATAACAATAGTTATCATTCTAGAATTCAGCTGGCTCCGTTTGAAGCTCTTTATGGTAGGCGATGTAGATCACTGTTTGATAGGTTTGAGGTAGGTGAAATGGTATTATTAGTCCCAGATTTGGTCTTGGAGGCTATGGAGAAAGTAAGGATGGTAAGAGACAGATTGAAAATAGCTCAAAGCCGAAAAAAGTCATATTCAGATATGAGGAGGAGAGATCTTGAATTTGATGTGGGAGATTGGGTATATCTCGAAGTTTCACCTATGAAGGGTGTTGTTCATTTTGGCAACAAGGGCAAGTTGAGCCCATGATTTGTGG
The DNA here is from genome assembly GCA_000787875.1 of Solanum virginianum. NCBI lineage: Eukaryota > Viridiplantae > Streptophyta > Magnoliopsida > Solanales > Solanaceae > Solanum > Solanum virginianum. Next base: position 17,009 of record DF365168.1, read on the forward strand.
GTCCTTACAAAATTTTAAGAAGGGTTGGAAAGGTAGCTTATGAGCTTGAGTTGCCTAATGAGATAGAGTTTGTTCACCCTATTAAGGAAGTGCATTGGTGACGCAAGTTCCATAGTTCCATTGAATGTTGTGAAGGTTAGAGAAAATTAGACTTCTGAAGAAGTACCAGCACAAATTTTGGATCAACAAGTGAAGAGGTTAAGAAATAAGGATGTGGCATCCGTCAAGTTGCTTTGGAGGAACCAGCATGTTGAAAGTACTACAGGGAAAGCTGAAGCAGACATGATGAAGAAATACCCCCATCTTTTCCCAACTAATCAAGCCTAAGGTTTAGGTAATTGTATTCCTCGAGTCTGGATTCCTCATTCTAGAATATTTTGTTAGTGTTATAATTATTAAACATGCATAATTATTTTGATGTTACTTTATGATATTTGTATAAGTTTTTCAGGAAAATAAGCTCTATTTTGCATTTTGACATGTTAAGTTCTTAGTCGCTATCTCAATTCCTATTCATTCAAACTACTCTTGTCTCATTCGGGGTCGAATGATCCCAAGGAGGAGATATTGTAATGTATCAGGTGTTTTTAACCATATACTTGCGTACAAGGATAATGCTCAAGCGAATTCCTATTAAGTTAAGTAAAATTTGAAATAAAGGTTATCTTTGCAATTAGCTTGGTTTAGTCATATGATTGTTGAGGTGGTCTTGGAAGGGCAGTTGGTTTATCCTTGATATAATATTTTGGGGGCAATGTTATGTGAAGTTAAGACTAAAAAATTAAGTTTGGTTTGCGTTTGGAATTATTCGAAATGAAGGTATATGTGAGGGTTGCATAAATGACTTGTTTGGGAGTAATTCTTTTGCCATTATTGCATGGCTTGCATGGGCAGCCGCCCTTAGCATGACTTGAGTCCATACCATACCATGCCATGCCATAGCACCATGGGAAGTGATAATGCTGCCATAACTAGGTCCCATGCCCACTCCTTTGCATTTGACATCTTTCTTCTTTTTAAAAGTGAGTCAGAAAGCCACTTTTCACCACCTGATTTTATGCCCTTTCCCCCACACGTTTTTACCTCTTTTTAGTGATTAAATGACCCTTATACCCCCCCTTGAAAAAATTAGTGTAAATAAACCCCCTCTACTTAGTCGCTACATCACTCTTCAAAGAAACAAAATCCCCGAATCTACATTGCTCTCCCAAAACTCTCTCAAAACTTAGTCTAAGTATTCTTCAAGATCTCCACCAGGTCTCTTCATCTTCTCATGGCTAATCAACCAAGGTATGTGGGTTAAATTCTTGATTTCCTTTCAGCCAAGAAGTCCTCTTCGAAAAATTAAATTTAGAATTACTAATTTTTAATCTTTGGTTTATGTATAATTGCATACTAATTAATATTTGCTTAATTTATGGTTATTCATATAGTTTATGATTATTTATGAATATTTATCAAGGCTTTACATAACTTAATTCAAGCATTTCAGATTTGCATTATTTAATCTAACCTATATTTTCAAGTCTTAGATCCACAAATGAGTGATTATGATTATTGTAGCTTTGTTTGATAATATAACTTGTGATTTTAAGGTTATTGAACCAGTCCCCAACGTGATTTAAGTTGAGTTAAACTTTGGATATTTGGCTTTCATGATATAATATGAACATATGATTTTGGACAAGAATAATAAAATACAAGTGTCAAATGATGTTGGGTGACTTAAGACCCATTCAGTTTCATTTTGAATCTTTGTTAAGGAGCTATTCCAAGTACAAGTTTTACTATGATTTATTTTGGAAGTTATGACTTTCCGAACTAAATTAAGTATTGATTATTTCTAATATGCATTGTCCATTTCCACAGGATTTTGACTTAGCACAGAATGAGTTAGGAGTGGGACTCAACCTAAGGGGTCTTATATAAAGCATCTAATCTCATAACTGCATGCCGGCATAGGATATTTTGATTATGCCTTTTTAGGCTTTCTTACTTGTGGATCCATTTAGTGTTTCCGTTTTTGTAGTTATACCCTGGCAAGTTGACTCACTCTTTGGCCAGTGTGGAGTATGATATTAGGTATTCCATATTATAGCTCATATGGTTTTATCGGTTATGGTATTATTTCCACACTTATTTGCTTATGTGCTTCTCTACGCATTTTGATGGCATTACTTTACATTTGGAACTGAGTGTATTGTTTAAGGTTGGAGTTTGTCATATTGGGTAAGTATTCTTTGTCATTATATATGCTTATTGCATTTCATACCCACATACTTAGTACATTCCAAAGTATTAACATCATTTTTGCCTATATGCTATAATCATGTAGGGACAGGCGATCTACCTCATACTCCTTCACGTGGGTAGATTGCTCGTGAAGACTTTGATCTTTAGTGAGTTCTCATTCATCGAGAACAGAATCCTTATCTTCAAGCTTTGCTTTTCTTATTCAGATATTTGATGTACTTTCATTTTGACTTAGTATTGAGGAGCTTAGACTTGTATTCTTGGCTCAGTTTATTGTTATTGTTTATAGGTGTGTCTGGAAAATTTCTACACTTGATATGTTTTAAACTATTTAACTTATGCTTCTGCTTATGGTTACAAGTTTTCCCTTAGTCCCATTCCCCATATTTCATTGTCATCTATTTGTCATTTACCATTTAAACCTATAATGTGCAATTATGATTTAAGAGGCTTGTTTGGGGGCCTTCGGGTTTTCATTCGCCGTGTCATACCTAGGCCCTAGGTTTGGGTCGTGAAAAATCCGACTTATGAGCATTATAAACATTTGTATCGGATCTTGATAGACTTAAGCAACTTCAAGCATTTCAATAAATAATTCCATCTAGTATAAACTTCTTTTGGAACTTTTCTATATTCAAGTTGATCTTCTTTACAATAATTTATAAATTCTTTAAGTCTAGAATTAATTTTAGATTTAAAAATCCAATTACAAGCAAGTCTAGTTTTTTGACAAGAAACTCTAAAATTATTAAAACCATCTTTTACTACCAAATTATAAATATATACTGCGCATTGAATATGAAAAGCATTGTCATCAATTAGACATATTCTCGATTTTAAAAAATTAACTACTCTCAAATTATTAGAAGTGTTATCTAAAGTGCAACTCATTATTTTATCACATAATCCAAAATAATTCAAAATAGAACCTGTAGTTGAGGCTATATAAGAACCAGTTTTAGCCACTTCAACATATTTATAGCCTATTATTCCTTTTTGCATATTCCAATCATGATTAATCCAATGAACAGTAACAGTGAAATAATCATTATCATTAATACTACAACCAATATGAGATATAATAGAAAATTTACTGTCAAAATAAGCAAATAATAATGAAGATAATGGCAATGTTCAGCTTGATTATGAGGGTGAGCCCGGGAAGTATCTTGTCCCCTACTGCATTCTAAAGTAGAGGTGTTGTTGGATACTAAGTTTGTATATGCTTTTAAGCTTGACTTTTCTTATGTTTCTATGTTTATGAAAGATTTCCCTTAGTCCCGCTTCATTTGTTATAGTTGACTCTTCTTGATGTTTATTTTACTTCCGCAACCAAGGAGGTGTGCTTGTTACAATCAAGAGGCTTGTTTGGGTTGTCATCGGACTTCTCATTCGTTGTGTCACGTCTAGGCCCTACCTATTAGACTTTATATGAACCGTAAGATGGTTTTGTAGTATTGCATCAAACAAAATAGTTTCAGGGATATTGGAAAAGTTAACAGTTGAACAAGTCCTACCACACGTAAACAGACTTTCATAGGTTAAAATCTGACAGTTTTAATGAATGATAGTTTTGTTAATTCTGCAATTTCTATTCCTAAACTAAGTCATTTTGGGTTCCAAAGGGGCCATAAATCAGGTCCTACTCCCTAAGTAATCTCCATTCGTTCAATCCTCAAATATTCCTAATGCAATAACACTCTCAATAAAAGGGAAGGTAAGGCTAGGGTTTCAAATCTTCTTCACAAAGGTTCCATCTTTGTTCTTCCCAAGTCTTCTATAGTATGTGAGCTTGATTTATGGGTATCCATCCACCCATAAAGTCCTCTTTAAATTATTTTTCCTTTTCTTTATGTTTTTTAAGATATTATGCATACTTATGATTAACGTTAAGTATGTGAGCTTGATTTATTTCCTTTTGTATTGACATACATTCGACATGAAGACTGATTTGATATTAAGGCGCTAATGATATTGAGATGATGATGAATTTACGACATTGATGATATTTATGTATATATTGAAATATTGATGACGCTGGATTATATTGAGAATACTTGTGTACTTGTGATTTACTCAGGTTGGTTCATTAAATTATATGATTCATATGGATATCCTACATTATTTCATTGCCATAAACATATATATTGTGCATTCATTATGTGTTTCCTTGATGATCCATTGAAAATGAAAATCTGACGATAAATGGTTTCGGCTAGTGAAAAGAAAACAAAGAAAATAAATGAAAAGCCAAAGGAAAATGGTTCTGGCTAGTGAAAAAAAGAAAAAAAAAGTGGAAGGGAAATGGTTCCTGCTAGATATGAAGTAATTACCAAATGGAAGTGATTCTGGTGGATACATGGTCCATGTGTAGGCTCCATAAGTTCCGATCTGAGGTTATCAGCGGATGTGTATCATAGGACAGATATACATCACGATTACTTGATATTGCATCTGATTGTTTATATTTCATTGCATTCACTCCATCTCATATGATTCCTTCTTTGATATTATTATATATATTATGTGCGAGACTGTGAATGCTTTGGAACTGGGATAGTTGTAGCTTTTGATTTTCTATGCTTATCTATCTTATTAGACTGTTTATCTTTCCTTTTCATTATTATATTGAGTATCTTAGGTTTTGGACTAACTTGCCTTGGTAGGTTAGGTGAATGCCATCATACCTAAATTTTGGGTCGTGACACTCGATAATTAAGAGGACCCATGGGGATCTCGCAGTCTGTATATCTCAATCACCATATATCAACCACCTTTCCACCAAGCTCATGGTCAAGGTCTCATGATAAGAATCTCATTGTATCAGCTGCCTTGCTACCTAACTCATAGTCAAGGGTTTTAAAAAGTAATTTAATAATTCACAATTTCATAATATATCATGACATATAGTATGTGGAGGCATGCAACCAAGACCCAAATATGGAAGCAATATTTCTCTCAGTAAGTACAATAAATATCAAAGTTCTCAAGTTTAGCAATTATAATATTCACCATCTTTCATACATATCGGAATGCAAATCTCTTTAAAACACTCCACCATATTTTAGTAACTTTCATTTCTCAAGTAAGCCATGATCCTGAATATCATATCACAATTATCTCCTTTTCTCAACATATCATATTCACAATATTCTCAAATTAGGGTTATTCACATACTCTCAGAGCAACACATAGATAACTAAATCCCTCACACTAACATTACAATAAGAATTTCCAACCTAACATATGATACGATCCTATCCCACAAGTTATAACATAAGAATATTCAATAACTCAATTTTAATCTCAAAGAAGGATAGTCAAACTTACCTCAATGCCAAAACCACACTCGAACACTTCTACGGAATAGACAAATCTTGAATTCTACTTTCGAGATGATAATTTTCTATCAAGAAAGAAGCATACATATCACGAGGAGTCTAATCACTCCTGTATTACAATATATCTAGCCTAACCTCAAGATTTCATCTAATTCAATAATTTAGTTCCTATATTTGAAGCTTAGGACATAGTCTTAATTAAACTCTCCAAATAATATAATTGTAACGATGTTTATAAGATACGATATTCTAACGATATACATATATATATATATATATATATATATATATATTTCAAGTTTAGGATTTACTCTTAATTTAACTTTTCATTTTCCTAATATTACTCCTAAAAAATTTATATGAGTCTTGAATAACTCCATTTTCTTTTTACTTACTATTATTCAATTATGGACAAAAAATCTAAATACTCTCTATGAATGTCCTAGATGTTGTTTAATGTCTTTATTAAATACTAAATATCATCTACGTATACTAAAATAAACCTTTTGTAGTATCCAAATACACCATTTATTTTTCTTTGGAATATTGATGGGGCAATTTTTAGCCCAAATTGCATGGCTAACAATTCAAAATGACCTTCAGGGCAAGTGAATGCTATCCATTTGGTACTTTCTTCATCCATGTTAACCTGTCAATATCTTGATTTACAATCGAATTTACTAAATATACTTTTTCCTTGTATTCTGTTGATTAGTTCATTTTTATCCGGTAATTTATATGCATCCAGTCTTGTATTATCATTAAGTCTTTTATAATTTATTACCACTCTCGCATTTCCTCTTAATATCTCATTGTGATTTCTGACCATAAATGCCGCTGATCTATGTTTTGATGTAGATCCCCTTATTACTCCTAAATTTAATAATTATCTTATCTATATACTGAAATCTTCTATACCTTGATTAGTAGCTTCAATAACGGCTGTCGTTATTATGTATTCTGGGATTATAATGTCTAATACGCATATTAGTTTGTTATTTCCCAATATTTTAAAGGTTTCTCTCCTATTACTTCCATTTCATCTAATGTCTATACTATAGTATCTAAGTCTTTGAGACTCATAATAGTTTCTATCTTTTCGATTCCTGTCTGAAAATTGTAAAATTCATTTTCTACTTCGATTAAAGTATAATCTTTTTCGCTTGTATCATATTCATCTTCTTCTTCTTTTTCATAGAGTTCGTTGTATTTTTGTTTTTTACAAGATTGATTTTTATTTTCACAGTCTTTACAGCAGGTTTGTAACTTATTATCTTCTGAGGTACCAGACGGTATCTAATTTTTCTTTCTTTTGTTTCGAAGTTTATAGTCTGTACTGGTGTATGGGTTAAATTCTTAAAAAATATTATCCCATATCTTGTAATTAATGTTCCTCAATTGTTTTGTATCATGAATTTTAATCCAAGTACAAAATCCACATGTATATTTAAGTCTCTTACCTATACCTTATGTAGGGTACACACTGTTTATAAAAATTATTGCATGTGTTTATGAAGCTAACTTGTCATGACCCAAGCCTAGGGCGTAGACGTGACACAGCGAATGCAAAACCCAAAGGGACCCCAAATAAGCCTCTTAATCTGTCATTAAACATCATTAATCATGGAAGCAATAAAACAAGCATCAAGAGATAATAAAGTGGGACAACCGGGGCTAAGAGAAAGCACTTTCATATCATAAAAATCAAGAACAATAGAGTCAAAGCTCTTAGCATAGTTACATAACATGTCCAACAAACACCTCTAATACATAAATAAGAGCGGGGGTCAAGACAAAGCAACTGTGCTTACTCTCATAGTCAAAATAGAACATAAGGAAGAATGTCTCAATATATAATAAGAGCAACATAGACTAAGGTCCACAAAGTGGAGGACTCACCAACTAGCTTGAGTAGTATCAAACTAGCCACATGGAGGTAAGATGATCAACTTGGACTCCGGTTCCTACATGGTGATATCATTTAGGCAAGAGTATGTGTTAGTACGTTTGAATGTACTAAGTATGTAAGATGCAATGCAATAAGAATTAGGCATTATAGTCAAAATGCGTAACAATAGTCAGTAAACACAATATAACAATATGGCATGTAAGACCAATGCATAAGTAAAAGGTACTTAAGTAATTTTTGCTCATATAGGATATCAAATGTATAGAAGAGACTAAGCTAGATTTTCAAGGTACAAAACCCTCGGTTGGTTGATGATGGTTTCAACCCATCACCCTGGCAGTGCTGTACAAATCCTTTACATAGTTAATGATATTCACACCTTATCACCACAGTGGCAAAGTACAAACCCCTTACATGGTTGATGAGTACAAACCCCCACCTCAGTTACTTGGGCTCTTGTCCTCCTGGATCGGGTATGGTCTAATGCAACACTTCATATAGATAGAGTATATCATATCTATAAGCCCATTTCATTATTATATAGTCAATCATATCATATCTCATGCTTTGGACCTTCAACTCCTCAAGAAACCATATTTTGATATTTTATCAACAATTCAAAATG
>DF365167.1:5284-28543 GCA_000787875.1 Solanum virginianum
TAATCTATTGGTTCTATCTGTTGGTGCCCTTTTGTTTTCAGGTGGCTAGTCAGTAAAACAGAGGAAACTCTGCCGAAATTTCTGTAAACAGTATGATGCATACATTCTGAGTTTGGTTTAGTAGTGTTGTTAGGGTGCCCCAATCGGGTACCAGTCACAGCCCATAGATTGGGTTGTGATAGTAAGCCCATTTCAAAGTCCATCACAATACGGTCCCACTTTTACTCGAGAATGGGTATTTGCTGAAGCTCCCCACTTAGTCTCAATTTCTCACACTTGACCTACTAACATGTCAAGCACCTGGATACAAACTCTAAAACATCTCTCTTCATACTAGGACACCTATAATACTGACTCAGATCATGGTACATCTTTGTTGCCCCTGGGTGAATGGCCTCCTCAAGAGTCAATCTGATCAAATTACCCACCTTTGGCACACAGTTTTCCTTCATTCTCTACTGAAAATAACCTAAAAAGATATTTATAATAACTAAAATACAAGTCCAAAATAAAATAGAAAAACTAGATTTGGCAAGCAATATAGTCAGGTTTACGAGTCGTACTAAGTTTTATAGCCCGTACCGAAGCTTTGTAAACTTCTCTTTCCAAAACGGGGCTGGTCTTCAATGAGACCTTTCTATGAGTCGTATTGAAACTAATGAGACCTTTCTATGAGTCGTATTGGCCCATATAGGGTTTCATTTGATGACTTTCCAGAAAATCAACATTTTGATCCTCAGGGTACGGAACTTCAAAAATGACTCATATAACTTTTTATAGATCGTCTGACAAATCATGAATACAACTTTGAAAAATAGGCCCTTCACTGGATCTCCACTTATGACATAACAGTATGGCTCGTGGAACCTTAGAGAGCTTTGTACATTAGCAAAAATGCAGCAACTGCAACACTTAGACCAAAATCTTGCCAACTCCTATAATCCTTAAATATAACCATGAAAATACATCAAACCCACTAACATTGCTTTGAGAACACACGAAATTCCAACTTTTAAGCTTCAAAAGTACTTTAGTTTGATAGCATATCAGCGCCTATCATAGTTGCTCCAGATTGGACTCAACCCTTTGACATTATGTGTGATGCAAGTGAAGTCGCACTTAGTGTAGTGTTTGGATAGCATAGACAGAAGATACTTCATCTCATTTACTATTCCAGCAATGTCCTCAATGCAGCATAGAAAAATTACACTATCATTGAGCATAAGTTATTTAGAGTGGTCTTTGCGTTCGAGAAGTTCGAATCATATCTTTTGGGAATCAAAGTCATTGTACCTACTGATCATTTGACATTATGGTATTTGATGGTGAAGAATAATGCTAAACCAAGGTTGATTCTATGGGTACTTCTTCTCCAAGAGTTTGATGTTAAAGTAATTGATAGGAAGGAGATGGAGAATCATGTTGTTGACCACCATTCCAGACTTGAGGACGAGGCTATGGCAAAAGTCAATAATGGGGCGGAGATTGATGGGTTATTCCCTGATTAGAGAGTATTGGCGACTTCATACGATTTGGTACCATGGTTGGAGGATTATGTAAACTACTTAGTTAGTGATGTTGTGCCACCAGATTTGACTTTTCACCAGTGTCGTAAGTTTATGTCTGATGTGAATGTCGCATATTGAAATTTGGCTCTCACCTGGGCCAAAGGGTTTGGTGAACTTAACTTACCGGTTTGCATATTACATACTAGAAAAGAATTTGATTATTTAGTAATATTAAGTTAGGGAATCATAGGGAACACAATACTTTAGTTTCTCTTCATATTGGTTTAACTCTTGTCTTAGATTAGTTTTACTTTTAATAGTGATTATAACTCCCCCTAGCCCCTCGCTTTGGGAAGATAAGTTGGTTAGTAAGCCCTAATTACAATTGAATTCTTCAAAGTCTATAATATTCCCTTGGGTTCGACGTAACCTTGGTTAGATTCAATATCTTGACAGCGATCGGTTTAACCAAAAACGTGTAACTTGGGTGACATCACAGTATAGTAACACACAGACTTCAATCTAATTACATACATCATATCGAACTCAAGCACAGATACCTACACCACTTTAAAAGCACTTCAGATAGCTATAAAGCAAAACAATGCAGATCAACATACGTGACAGTGCACCTATGACAAGCGAGTCAATTATTATCAAGCAACAATCACTGAGTTAGTCTAATGTCAACAATGCAATACAAGTGCCCTCACAAAAAGAAGTCATTAATCCCTCTCACAATGATATTTTTATGTTCAATGCTTGGGACTATGCAAAATCACTCACTCTCACAAAAGATATTCAAATACCATGTTCAATACCATATGCTTGCCCGTATACTCATGACTATGACCTATGACTACTTGGACTAGGATCACTTTAGGACTTTATTAGCTTATAATGTAGGTTCAAGGGGCTCTGCTATGATGTTTTAGGAATAGAGTGACTAAAGACCCTCCTTGACACTAAATTTTTCTACACTTTTCCCTACCAACACTGTTATTTTTCACCTAATTCGCTCTTTTTCCTATTTCAAGCTTTTTTGGGTCTTATTCTTATTTTTCAGCTTTTTTCACATCATTTTTCTTTTTAGCTCATTGATTAGGCATCACTCATTCTTCTTGCACCCTGAACACATTTTTATCCCCTTTTTTTATGTATCACTAGTTTTTCCCCTCATTTTGTGTTTACCTTACATCAGCCACCCTCAACTTAGGCTTTTGGCCTTAGTTGTGGTGCACAATATCCAAACTAAAAAGCAAGGCCACTTTTGGTAGCCACCCTCAACTTAAGTTTCTTTGCCTCAGTCAAGGTGCACAATGTTCAAGAAAGGACCAGGGCCAATTTCAAGATTTTACATCTAATAAGGCTAGGTCATTAGGTTTTTACAAAGAAAAAGAGTACATGTAAGGCTCAATCATTTGGATCAAGGGATATTTCACACATTTGGTTGGTTCTTTAGGCTAAGTGGACTATAATTAACAATAGCCTAAGATTCTTTCTTAACCAACTAACCTACAGTCTAAGTCAGAGTAACAGGGCAAATTTTGAATCGAAACAAAGTATATGAATTTAGCAAAGAAAGCTCACACTCACATGGCACTGATTACATTATCAACAAAAACTCTCAGGTACTTAGTTGCTAGGTTTCCTTTTTCATTTTAGTATTGGAGATGAGTTAGCTGATATTAGAAGACTGGTCAACTTATGACCCAGCATAAGGTGGAGGTAAGGTCTGTGCCCCCTCTTTTGTATTGTTGTTTATTTTTATATTTATAATAAAGCTTGGGGGTGTTGCTCAACCTCTGACCATCCAAAGGAGTGGGGACCCTTTGGCATAGGTTTGTTCCCTTATAAAAACAAAGACTCTCAGGTCATGTTTTTCATCTCAATTAATCTTCATTTATCAGAACAAGCACTATCATCAATCAAACATTCATGATTGCTATCAAGACTAACTAACAAAATTTTGGTGGGTGTTATTTTTCACACAAAAATAATCATATTCTTTAGATATTAGTATTGTGTGCTACCAATAGTACCTACACATCCTAAACATACTGGTTCAACAGAAATTAAATATCCATGGAAAAAAGAGCACAGGCAAGAAAACTCCTAGGATTCAAACTTTGGGATAGTTATAGGACAAGGTTACTCAGACTTCACTAAGGCCTATAACTACCCACACCCCATAAAAAAAGAGTTGTATTATCCTCAATGCACAGAAATTAAATATAAAGCAAAGAGGTCAAAAAGAACATACCTGGGCACCTAAGTGCCGATCTCTACCTTGGGTTGCCTCCCAAGCAATGCCTAATTTATTGTCATGGCATGACATAGACAACTTGGGTACTTAGACTACACCAAGTGTCCATGCTTTCACTGTTTTTATTTCATCAACATTGCCAAGATATAGTTTAACTCTTTGGCAATTCACTTTGAATTTTCCACCATTTCTCTTCTCCAACTCCATGGTCCCATGGTCGAAGACATGTGATACCCTAAAGGGTCCCAACCATCTGGACTTGAGTTTCCCAAGAAACAACTTTAGCCTGGAATTGTATAGTAACACTAAGTCCCCTAGTGCGAATTGGCAATTTTCTATGCGATGATCATGTTGTTGCTTCATCCTTTGCTTATATAGGCTGAGCACTCAAATGCCCATAAATGAAATTCATCAAGATTATTGAGTTGGCTCAGCCTAGAGTTTTCCGTATCATTCTAGTCTAGATTTAACTTTTTAAGCGTCTATATTGCTTTGTGCTCAAGCTCCACGGGTAAGTTACAGGCTTTACCAAAGACAAGTTGGTAAGGAGACATGCCTATAGGGGCCTTGAATGCAGTCCGATATGCCAATAACGCATTATCAAACTTTCGCGACTGATTTATTCAGTTTGCATTCTTAGATAGAATCTATTTGATTTCCATATTAGACACCTCCACTTTCCCGCTTGTCTAAGGATGGTAGGGTGTTGCCACCCAATGTTTTATGCCATATTTTTTAAGTAGAACCTTCAATAACCTGTTGCAGAAATGAGAACCTTCATCACTAAAAATCGCCCGAGGGGTGCCAAACCTTGAGAAGATATTCCTTTTAAAATCACTATGACACTTTTGCCTTCATTTATTGGGGAGAAAGACTACTTCTACCCATTTTGATAGTTAGTCCATAGCCATTAAGATATATATTTTTTCCCATGCGAGCTAACAAAAGGACCCATGAAATCTATTCCCCATATATCAAATAATTCAATCACCATAATGGGGTTCAAAGGGAGCTCGTGCTTGCAAGAAACACCACCTTCTCTTTGGCATCTATCACATGCTTTGGTATAGTCATGAGTATCTTGGTGGATGGCTGGCTAATAGTAGCCATACTACAAGATTTTATGTGTTGTCTGGACTCCACTATGATGCTCCCCTATTTGAGATGAGTGACATGCCTTTAGGATACTCATCATCTCGACCTCAAGGACACAGCGACGAATAATCCCATCTTAGCATACATAAAACAAGTATGGATCATCCCAAAGTAATTTTCTCACATCATATATAAACTTGCGGTGCTGGTGGGTATTAAAGTCTGGTGGCACAATATCACTAACCAAGTAGTTTTCATAGTCTGCAAACAATGGTATCAAACTTTAGAATGCTGCCAACACTCTCTCATATGGGAATGAATCATCAATCTCTAGTCCATCATCAAACTTTTCCATGGCTCTATCTTCTAATCTGGAGAGGTGATCTGGCACCTGACTTTTAGTCCCCTTTCTATAGATAACATCAAAGTTAAACTCTTGAAGAAGGAGTAGCCCTCGAATCAGTCTTAGTTTTGTATCTTTCTTTGCTATAAAATACCTTAATGCGGAATGATCCATGTGCACAATGACTTTGGCCCCCAAGAGATATGGCCTAAACATTTTGAATGCGAAGACTACTGTAAGTAGTTCCTGCTCAATGACTGTGTAGTTCTTCTGGGCTATATTTAGGGCTTTGCTAGCGTAGTATATAGGACATAATATCTTTGCTTGGTGTTGTCCCATTACTACACCAAGTGTGACCCTACTTATATCACATATGATTTCAAAGAGCTTTGACTCATCTACAGCTACAATGATGGGATCCAAAATCAACTTCTACTTCAATCCTTCAAAGGCTCTTAGGCGTGCTTCATCAAACAAGAACTTAGCATCCTTCTTAAGTAGTTTGCACAAGGGTGCAATTTTAGAGAATCATTTATAAAGCACCTGTAGAATCCTTCATGGCCTAGGAAACTCCTCACACCCTTGACAGAGATGGGTGGGGGAAGCTTCTCGGTCACTTCCACTTTAGCTCTATCAACTTTGATTCCTTTGATAGAGATTTTGTGCCCTAATACAATGCCTCATTCACCATGAAGTGACACTTTTCCCAATTCAGCACCAGTGGACATTCTTCACACCTTCTAAGCATAGTAAACAAGTGTTTTAAGCAATTCTCCAATGAGTCACCAACTACAGTAAAGTCATCCATGAATACCTTGATAGTGTCTTCCATTATGTTTGAGAAGATGGACACCATGCATCTTTGGAATGTTGCTGTCGTATTACACAACTTGAATAGCATCCTTTTGAATGTGAAGGTCCTATAGGGGCATATGAACTTTGTCTTTTCCTGATCTTTGACCAATATTGATCTAGTTGTAGCTTGAATAATCATCTAGAAAGTAGAACCAGCCCTTTCCATTGAATAACTATCCAGAAAGTAGTATAGACCTTTCCAGCCAAACGGTCTAGCATTTGATCCATGAACAAAATAGGAAAGTGGTCTTTTTCTGCTGCTGGATTGAGTTTTCTATAGTTCATGCACACCTTCCACCCATTGACTAGTTGTATGGGGATCAACTCATTGCTAGCATTTGGGACCACGGTGATACCTCTTTTTCTTTAGGACACACTAAGCTGGGCTCACCCATTCAACATTGGCGATTGGATAGATCACCCCTGTGTCCAACCACTTGATGATTTCCTTGGGCACAACCTCTTGCATAGGAGGGTTAAGGTAACTTTGGTTCTCAATACTCTGCTTATGGTCCTTGACCAATTGGATTTTGTGAGTATATATCCCGGGAGGGATACCAATGATATCCACAATTGTCCACCTAATAGCCTTCTTGAACTGTTTAAGTACCACGATCAGAGCATTCACTTGTTCCTTATTCAGGTTAGAAGCAAGTATGACTGGAAAGGTGTTATTGGCGCCCTAAAATACATATCTTAGATGGGATGGAAGAGTCCACACCTCCAACACTGGTGGCTCCTCAATAGATGGTTTGGTAGGTGGTGACTCTCAATTCTGCAAGTCCAACTCCAGTATAGTTTGGCGTCTAGGGGCGTATGATACCCCCAATGCCTTCACTGTTTCCTTATAATCTGGGATGTCATTACTATCAAAGTTCATCAACACTGCTTCCAAGGTGTCAACACCTAGCCTCTCCTCGAGTGGTACCTCTGGCTCTGCATCATCAACACTCTCAATGATAGAGACTACTTTTAGATGATCCTCTTTTTTTTGCATATTGGCAGATGTTGAACATGACCTCATCTTTGTGCAATCTAAACTTGAGTTGGCCCCTCTCCATATCCACCACTGCGCAAATAGTGGCAAGAAAAGGTCTTCCTAAGATGATTGGGACTTCGAAATCAACCTCACAGTCCAGGATTACAAAGTTCGCGGAGAATATGAATTTATCCACTTTGACAAGGACATCATAGAGCATCCTCACAGGGTTTTGATAATGTTCATACTCCAATAAGAAAGCGGTAGCTGTCAATAATTAATCTACTAGAGGTTAGGGTGGAATCCACAGGGAATATGGGGCTTGACTATAGAGATCCACTACTAATCATTTCAAGCATCGATTAGTAAAATCTCTAAATGGGGGGTTTTCTTTGTAATTCAAGAATAAAAATAAAAAATAAAGTAACTATGCAGGAAGACACTCAAATTTAGGGACAACTTATGGATTGTTTTACCCATGATTCGTTGACTCAATTACCCTACACAACACAACTCTAATTGAGAATTCACATGTAGGACCTTAACTTAGGTTCTTCCAGCCCTCTTGTGAAGGTGAAGGTCGAATTTCACCATGTCGCATGGTAGGAAACCATGGTGTGCCAACAAACCATTATCCATTGTCCCAGTCAACCTCCCTTTGGCCAGGTTTGGTTGATTAGATGAGAACACATCAATTGAATCCTGTCATTTACTTCCCTCTTCCTATTCGTCACTACCTCGGTCAGGATTGTGATAGTAGGTGGAGTTTGGTGTTGCCCACCACCAAACAACAATCAAAATGAATGGAAATAATTAATACATGCAAAACCCCAATCAAAGAAATGCACAAAGTCTAGGTTATTTCAAGTCAACTACTCATGGTTCCACAACCCTAAGTTGTGGGTGCTTAGCTACTCATGGCTAAGGCAAAATCAACAAAAATGCAAATAGAAGATATAGTTGAAAGTTTTACCTAAAACAATGAAGAAGAAGAACACCACAAGCTACAAACCACAAGCTTGGATTAATGGAAGATGAGTACAATGTGAGTTTTGCAATCCCAAAAGTGGGTCTTCAAATTAAAAAGGAGAATTTACACTAAACCCTAGAAAAACTCTAAAAATATTCAAGGAAGAATATTCAAAGTGTCTTATGCTATATTCAATGTCTCAGCTCTCCCTAAAAAAAACTTATCATAAAGTATTTATAGTATTTATAATTTAACCCTAAAAAATTAAATAGAAAAGACAGTTGGCAACAGGTACATCGCACAGGTATGACTCGTAGGGTGACCTATGAGTCATAATCGGGGTCTCATATCAGGCACTTTACATTTTGTACTTGACTGTTATGACCCACTAGTACGAGTCGTTATTTGGGCTATAACTCGTATACTCCTCTCAAAGTCTAGGCCTTCAATTCTTGGTCCAAACTTTTAGCTCTCTATTCCTTGCTATGAACCCACCTATATGAGTCATAGTAAGACCTACGACTTGTAGAGTGGCCTCGTAAGGCTGACTTCTACTAAGAAAATTTCTAATTTTTGCTCACTGTTTCTTGCTATGAGATCACCCTACGATTCATAGGGCAGCTTGTATGTCCTGCACTTTAGTAAAATCTGTGATTTTTTCCCAAAATCATGCCAACCTATCTTTTCTGCAATAAAAACATAAAAACACATAAAAATCATAAAAAGTCGCATTAAAAACTCATTAAAATCCCTTATTTTAGACAGTAAATATGCTGTATTTTGATAGCACATCAGGTTCTTCACCTGCAGTCAGCCATCAACAATCGCATGCTCACTAGAGTAAGAGCTCCCAATCCTAGCTTTTTGAAGATCACAAGAGGCATTAGAGTTATGCTAGCGCCAAGTTCAAACAATGCCCTTGCGAACTCTACATCCCTTATAGTGCAGGGTATGGTGAAAACACCAGGATTTTCTTGCTTCTGCACCAAGGACCTTATAGCAATTCCACTGCAATATTGAGGCTCTTGAGAGAGATCTTGACTGACAGTCTATTTCTTTTTAACCAACTCTTTTGTAAACTTCACATACCCTAGCCTCTTCTTCGGTGCCTCAATAAGAGGGATGTTGATAGAGAGTTATTTCAGCATGGAGAGAAAGTGCTTGAACTTACCCTCCTCTTCCTTCTTCTTTTTAATTATTTGAGGGAAGGGAGGAGGAGGTCTAGGAATAGCATTCAGCTTCTATGGCACCTCTACAACATTACTCACCTCTTTCTTGGCACAATCATCTCCAATATCAGAATCTTTGACCTCAATTGTCTTCTCTCAAAAATCATCATCATCGATCGGCCTGGGAGGATCAATGGTACTCTTACCACCATGAGTAGTGGCTGCCATACACTACCCTTCATTCTTTAGGTTCTGAACTATATTGCTAGGTAGTGTACCCCATTGACGTTAGTTGAGTTGAGTTGATACTTGACCAAATTATTGCTCAAGTTGTTTGATAACAACAGATTGAGACTTAATTTTTTGATTTATGCTAGAGATGTTAGACTTCATTCCCCTCGAGGTCTCATCCTGTATGTCAGCCTTCTTTAATAGTCAATCAAATATCTGCTTAACTCTAAAACTACTAGCTCCAATATCACGATTATGTGGTGGTACGTAAGGACCATTTCTGTAGCCATCTCTGTGACCCTAATTAGCATCTCTATCCTGGACTGTGTTTCTATCATAGTAAGCTCCACGATTGTCTTTGAAAGTGCCATCTCTATTAAAGTTCGAACCTTGGTTTCCTTGACCTTGGAACCAATAGTCATGTTTGGACCCTTGGGCATTAATCCAAAAACCCCTCGTCTGATCAGTAATAAAGCAAGCATCTTCTTCATAGTAAGGCTCCACATACATGGGTACTTATGATGGCTGATGAACCACTATATTAACTCAGTCTTGATTCTGCTTCATCATCACCTCTATGTTAGTACTGATCCGGGCAAGCTCTTACATTATCTCCTGATTTATTTTAGCTTGCTCTGAACCAATACTAATGATGCATGAGCTTTTGTTAGAAGACTTATCTCTTCGTCCCCATGCATGATTCATCTTAACCACCTTTTCTAGCTTTTCTGCAATCCTTGCAAATGGTTGATCTAAAAGCATGCCACCCATGATGGTATCAGCACTTGTTTGGCTACTCTCGTCTAGGGTATGGTAGAAGATCCAGTAAAACATCATCAACTATTTTGTAGTTAGGGACACTTCTCAGATACTTTGTCAACCGCTCCCGTGTAGTATTGATCGAGTCACCAGAAAGTTGCTCAAAGTTATTGATCTGATCCGTCAACTTGAGCTTCTTCGATCTTAGTAAGAATCTCCTCAAAAAGGCCTTCTGAAACTTAGCCTAACTGGTGATCGAACTCTATAGGAGCTTGGATAGCCATAGCGATGCATTGCCTATCAAAGATAATGGGAAGACACAAAGTCCAACAACATCCATAGATAAATTTTCTGTTCTTATTACACTCTTATAGACAAATATAATATTGTGTAGATGACTATGTGGATCCTCTGATGTAAACCCGTGAACAACCCACAATTTTGCAGCATATGAAGCAACCAACTCGAAACCACAAACTTTGTTTCATCCAGTAGTGGCGGTAACACAAAGTCTCCACTAACATCCATATCCATAGGATTCAGCCAATGTTGATTCTACTGATAAGTTTCAGCATTGAAGTCTTGTGGTTGTTAATCAATATCCTCAAGAGAAGGTGGGTTGTAATCATTCTCATTCTCATTCTTGTTCTGATTTAGAGTTGCATTTATCATGTTATTTGAGTTATCTTGGGCCATCCTTCTTAATCTTCTCTGGGTCAAACAGAGTCAAGGGAATACCTCAACTTTGTATGTTAGGCATATGCTACATTTGTACCCTGAAATACAACAAAAATAACAACAAAAAAACATAAAATAAGGAAATAAGGATTAATTTCTGAACTACTCAAATTAAATAGTCTAGCTGTATTCCCCAACAACGGCACCAAAATCTTGATGTCTCCCAAGCTACACCTCTTTTTTGAAGGCTAAAGCGATTGTCATCAAGATATATAACCTAGCCAAGGTTAGGATCGAACCCACAGGGAATACGGTAGACTTAGAAGAATTTAGAACAATTCAAATGGATCAAACTAAAACAAGTATAAAATTAGTATGAAGAATAACTAGGCTATTGTGTTCCCCATTGATTCCCTAACTTAGTATTACCAGATAATCAAAATCTTTTCCAGTGTCTAGCATGTGGAATGGTAAGTTAAGTTTACCAAACCCTTTGATCTAGGTTAGAGATAAATTTCACTACGTGATTTGATCCATTCCCACAGTATGACATTACTAACCCTTACCTATTGTTCTAGTACAACCTCTCCTTGGCCAGTTTGGTTGATTAGACGAGAAACATCAATCGAATCCTATTAATTAATCTTTTGTTCTATTCATTATTACTTGATCCAGTCAGTAACACTAGGCGAGTTCTAATGTTTGTCACCATTAAAAAGTATTCAAACCAAAGAGAATTAATTAATACATGCATGTACACTTTTTAAGAATTATGATTATCCGATTTTACCTTGTTAATTCTTCATGGTTCCCACAACCCTAATTGTGGATTTAACTACTCATGATCAGTGTAAACAAGATCTATGTATTTGAATAATATAATTGAGTACTTACACAAGAGAATTAAGAACAATAAATCCAAGCTCTTTATCAAGAATCACAAGATTGAAGTAAAAGCACAAAATAATGTTTCATAAGTGTTTCTCTCAAGCTCTCTATTATTCTCTCCTAATCTGTTTTGTTCCCTCTAAAAATAACCTAAAAACCCTATTTATAGTCTTTAAAATACAAAACCAAAACAAAATAGGAGAACTGGGTTGGCTGGCTCTACGGGCACTTCAACGGGTTATATAAAGTTCTACGGCCCATAGTCGAGGTTTTGTGGACTTCATCTGAAATTCTAGGGTTGACTTTTATGACACCTATCTACGGCCCCTATAAAGTTCTTCAGCTGGTAAAAGCTTTCACCTGCTAAATTTTTCGCAACTCCCTACTTTCTAATCCTCATGGCACGATGCCAAGTCTACGACTCATAAATCTTCTACAGCTTATTTGTATATTCGTAGACTTAACTTCATAAAATCACCCTTTATTGGAATTTTGAACGAAACCAATTCTATGGTCCATGGGATTTTCCACAGCCCGTAAAAGGTCTCATGAAACCTCAACATCTGCAAAATCTGCACACTTAGCCCAAAAATTATACAACCCTATAATCTTGCAAAACAAACATAAAAGCACATTAAATCTACCAACATCTCTTTGAGAACATATATAATTCTAAATTTTTAAGCATCAAATATGTTGTATTTTGACAGATATTAATAGGGTGTCCAACCCGAGAGCTCAAGGTAAAAACAGTGAGATGACTCTTCCAAGGTGCCTAAAATATGGTAGGAATCATAATGGTGCATGTTTGAAGAATACGGGTACTTGATTTAGGTATGGAAAAATGGGCCACAAGGTGGCAGATTATCCAACAAGGTTAGAGATTGTAGACCTCAAAGACAAGGTACTTATAGTGACCAAAGAGCACAAGGTGGTCAACAAGGAGGTTCCCATGCCATAACCGGTTTTATGCTCTTTAAAGGAGACAAGGGATTGATGAGATATCCCATGTTGTTACTGGTATATTAAAGATTTACAATTTTGATGTATGCTTTATTGGATTCGGGTACCACTCTTTCTTTCATCACTCCCTTTGTTGCTAATAGGCTTTATCTGTGTCTTGAATTGTTATGTGAGCCCTTTTTGAGGTGTCTACCCCATCAGTAAGTCTATTCTTGCTAAACAAAAGTCTATAGGGGTTGTCCCGTGTCCATATTACATACATTTTTTCCTTGCAATTTTGTTGGACTTGACATGGTAGATTTGACATCATTCTTGGGATAGATTAGTTACATGTATACCATGCTACTATTGATCGTAGAACTTGAAAGGTTAGATTTCAATTCCCTAATGAACCCATCCTTGAGCAGAAAGGTCATGATTCGATGGTCAAGCGTAGGTTCATCTCTTGTCTTAGGCTCAAAAGTTGATTTTCAAAGGTTGCATTTACCATCTTGTTCGGGTTAGGGATTGGTGGTCAAGGGTAGGTTCATCTCTTGTCTTAAGGCTCAAAAGTTTATTTCCAAAGTTTGCATTTACTATCTTGTTCGGGTTAGGGAGGTCGAGTCAAAGGTCCTCTCCATGGAGTTGATTCTAGTGGTCAATGCGTTCCTTGATGTCTTTCCCAATGAACATCCCAGTATTCTTCTTGAAAGGGAAATAGACTTTGGTATAGACCTCTTCTCTGATAGTCAACCTATTTCCATTCCTTCCTATCGAATGGCCTTGGCAGAGTTGAAAGAGTTAAAGGACCAATTGAAAGACTTATTAGAGAATAGATTTATAAGGCCAAGTAAGTTTCCTTAGGGTGCACTGGTGTTGTTTCAGAGGAAGAAGGATGGCTCACTTAGAATGTGTATCGACTACCGGTAACTCAATAAGGTCACCACGAAGAACAAGTATCCTCTACCAAGGATAGATAACCTATTCGATCAACTTCAAGAGGCTATCCAATTCTCAAAAGTTGACCTTCGATCTAGGTATCATCAATTGAGGGTAAGGGAGTGTGATATTCCCAAGATGGCTTCCCAGACAAGGTACGGGCATTTTGAATTTGTGGTAATGTCCTTTGGTCTAACCAATGCTCGGGCAATGTTTATAGATCTGTTGAATAGGGACTTTAAAACCTACCTTGACATGTTTGTGGTGGTGTTCATTGAAGATATTTTGGTTTATACATGGAGTAAAGAGGACATGCTAAGATTTTAAGGGTAGTGTTGCAAACATTAAGGGAAGAAAGGTTATTTGCCAAGTTCAACAAGTGTGAGTTTTGGTTGAGGGAAGTCACCTTTCTAGTGCATATATTATTGGGTGAAGGGATCAAAGAGGGCCAAAAGAAGACGAAGATGATAAGAAATTAGCCTAGACCCTTGACTCCGATAGATATTAAGAGTTTCTTGGGTTTGGCATGGTATTACAGGAGATTTATGGATGGTTTCTCCTCAATTACTTCTCCCTTGATAAAGTTGACACAAAAGAAGGCTAAATTTATATAAAGCAATGAATATGAAAGAAATTTCCAAACTTTGAAAGATAAGATAACATTTGCTCCTATTTTGGCTTTACCGGAAGGGTTTGAAGGGCTTGTGGTATATTATGATGCTTCAAGAGTTGGGTTGGGATATGTATTGATGCAAAATGGCAAAGTCATTGCCTATGCTTCTAGGAAACTAAAGGTGCATGAGCGCAATTACCCCATCCATGATCTTGAAGTAGCGGTCGTGGTATTTTGCCTTGAATATATGGCATCATTATTTGTATGGGGCTCATGTAGATGTGTTCGCCGATCATAAGAGTCTCCAATATATGTTTACCTAAAGAGATCTTAATTTGAGGCAAAGACAGTGGTTGAAAGTCATTAAGGATTATGACATGACTATGCATTACCATCCGGGCAAAGCTGACGTTGTGGTCGATGCCCTAAGTAGGTATCTATGGAGAGTGTGGTTCATGTTAAGAATAACAAGAAAGAATTGGCAAGGGAGGTCCATTGATTGGCTAGGTTGGGAATTAGATTCAATGAAGCCGAAAATAGTGATGTTATGGTGGTAGACGATTCCAAGTCCTCCTTGATTAAAGAAGTCAAATCCAAGCAAGATCTTGACCAAGGAGGAGATGTCGTTCTTAGGTAATAAGGTAGGTTATGTGTGCCCGATGTGGATAAGTTGAGAGATTTGATCTTGGAAGAATCACACAATTCATCTTATTGTATTCGCCCTAGTTCCACCAAAATGTATAAAGATTTTAGGGAAGTGTATTAGTGTGGTGGCATGAAGAAATATATTGCTAAATTTGTAGTCGGTTGCCATAATTTCCATCAAGTCATGGTCGAACATCAAAGACCAGGTGGCCTAGCACAAGACATCGAGATTCCTACTTGGAAGTGGGAAGATATCAAATGAATTTTGTGATTGGTTTGCCAAAGATTAGGAGGCCTTTTGACTACATATGGGTTATTGTTGATAGAATGATAAAATCAGCTCACTTTCTACCGATTAAGACAACCTATGGTACCGAAGACTATGCCAAGTTATATATTCATAAGTTGGTGAGGCTACATGGGGTTCCATTGGCTATAATATAGGATCGTGCTCAATTTACATCACACTTTTAGAGGTCTTTCCAAAAAGGCCTTGGCACTACGGTTAAGCTTAATATGGCCTTTCACCCTCAGATGGATGGCCAAGCCGAGAGAACCATTCAAACTCTCAAAGCTATGCGTAGGACTTGTGTCTTTGAGTTTAAGCATAATTAGGATGAACATCTTCCACTCATTGAGTTTGCTTATAACAATAGCTACCACACTAGCTTCGGTATGGTTCCCTTTGAAGCTTTTTATAGTAGGCATTCTAGATTCCCGGTTGGTTGGTTTGAAGTTGATGATTGGGTGTACTTGAAGGTTCCGCCAATGAAGGGCATGGTACATTTTGGCAAGAAAGGAAATTAAGCCCTAGATATGTGGGGCCCTATCGAATCTTGAGATGTGTTGGTAAAGTTGCATATGAATTAGAGTTGTCCATGGAAATAAGCATGGTTCATCCAATTTTCATGTCTCTATGTTGAGGAAATGCATTGGAGACCCTAATTCCAATATGCCCTTGGATGTGGTAAATGATGAAGAGAACTTGACTTACGAAGAAGTCCTAGTAGAAATACTGGATAGGCAAATGAAGCGGTTGATAAAGAGAGACGTACCTTCCATCAAGGTCCTTTGGAGGAACCAACAAGTCAAAAGTGTCACTTGGGAAGCCGAAGCAGATATGAAAAAGTGATACCCCTATCTCTTCCATTCTAATCAAGCTAAAGGTACTATGGCTTATCCTAAGTAACAACCTTCTTTCCTTGCATGTTATTTTTCACGTCATTTATGTATGGTTATGTGATTCTGAGGTAGCATTGTAAATGTTATTTGAAGCATGATTTAAGGATTTCCAAGGTACATATGTTGTATGTCATGCCCCAGGAGGGTACCCTTGGCATGGCTGGCACTCAGAGACCATTGCTAGCCCTCGAGAGAACCACTTGGCCTCATCGTCACATCAAACTCAATAATGAAAGAATAACTCAATAATAAAGCATCAAAGATGAGCATATGTAAATATAGAAATAACTCTACTGTATCAGAGTATCAATAGAAATAGTTTAGATAAAGAAACTTATCCAAAACCTCCACTCAAATGTCTATGAAGCCTCTATTTATCAGTCTAGAAATGTGCCATGATAGGCCATGGGCCCCTTAATCAAAGAAAGAAAAGTACTCAAAATAATGAAAGATAAAAGGGCTCCTCCGGCATACTAGAAGGGCTCACCAAACTCGAGGACTAATCCAGAGCTCAACGATGCGCATGTTGAAGCCCTCTATCTGCTGGATCTGCATCATAAAATAATGCAGGCCCAAAATGGATGTTAGTATATAGAATATACTGGTATGTAAAATGGCTCAAGAAAATAAGGCTTAACTTATTCATCTCAACTCAACAACTCATGCTCAACTCAATATATGCACATTTAAAGTAAATCATGCTTTAAAAATATGTATAAGATAAATAGATTCATTTTGAAATATCATGCTCAATAAAGGTTGCTTGGGAGTTTCTCTTAACCGTCATACTTCCCACTACCTATAATTAGATGATGGACAATGAATATGGCATTGTTGCCTCGCCCGTTTTTAACGTGCCATGAAAAAGGACACATTAACTCTCCCTTATGGATCTGTAAGGGAGTGTCCACTTGCGGGATGAGAGTCACCAGTATTATACTAAAATGACTATCCTACGTTGGCAACGTAGTTCTGGGGTGCTCCTCAATCACCCAACTCGATGCTCAATACTCCTCCCAAGACTAAAATATGCTCAACATCATCAGTCAACTCAATCCTCAATTCTCAATCAATCAACTCAAATCTTAACCTCATTTGGGTTATCTTATCTCAAGTACTCATTATCTTATCTCATCAATGCAAACAGTCAAACTCAACAATTCATGCAATGCAATCCATCAAACTCGACTCAACTCAAATAACGGTCATTTAGACTCACTTAAATTCACGCATCATGTAATGCAAGCAAGATGTTCATGTGTGATAGCATATGTGACTTAATGCAACATGCTCTTCATAGTCAATTTGCTCAACTCAAGATACTCAATTCCAATGCTATATAGAAATCTTCAAACTCAACCTCAACCCAACATATGCATAGATTTCTCATAAATCATGAAAATTTAAAATTAATGTTATCAAGTATAAAACTACAACTCAATACCATATTGAGAGTATATGATGCAATAAGTCTTCATAAAATATCAAAAGAATTCATAATAAATACATAATCTCAATATTTAGATATAATTTCTCAAATCTTAACTCTTTTACCAAATCTTGACTCAATGAATTGAAGGAGCATGTGAAGAACAACTTATCACACTTTGGCAAGCCTTACATACCTAAAAGTGTAAAATCTTGAAGTATCTTGAAAGAAATTGCATGATTTCTCAAATTCTCCTTCAAACCCTAGCCCCTCTTTCTCCCTTGAATTTCTCTTCAATGCCTTAGAGAGAATATTTCAACACCAAAGAGGCCATCTGATATGTTTTGAGGCTAATTTAGGTATAAAAATGTTGACCCTAGGATTAGGAATAGTGAGAAAAGACCAAAATAAACTTCCTTAAAAGGCTGTCGAAAGTGGCCTACAGACCACCTTACGACTCATAGTGGGTCCTATGACTCATAGGAAACCTCTCGTAAAATTTTGGCCCAATTGTTTTGGAGTCTCTAGAAATTGGTACGAGCCCACACTATGACTCGTAGGCTATGCTACGACTCGTAGAAGGTGGTCGTAAAGTCTGGGACTGAAATTTGTAGTTTTCTGACGTTATCTATGAGTTGCATATATGGGTCATAGTTCGAATTACAATTTGTAACTGGGTCTCGTACGTGCAACTCTGCACTAACAGTCTTTAGTAAAATAGCAATATCTTTTGACTCCAAACTCAAAATAAGATGAAACTAGTTATGTTGGAAAGATAACTCAAAGGGCTTTCTTTTGGTATGTTATTGGGTCATCCAGTTCTTTGTGTGCTAAAAGTTATGAGCATTTAAATTTGACCCTAGCACAATTTAACACTCAAAACTCAATTTATAGCAAGGTCTTGAACTCGTCTAAGTACTAGAGGTCCTTTATGACTCTAATACACTTCCCGCATATAGAAATGAGGCTTGAAACATAGGTACATATTATGGTAGAGCTATGAGGTGTCATAATATCTCCCCTTTGGGATCATTCATCCTCAAATGATGGGTAACTAGAGATTTTTAGCAAGGCACGAATTTACCTATGGACTCTAACATTCAATCAGCTCTCAACTCACTCATGCAATTAATAAAATAAGAAATTTAACAAGTAAACAATTAAATAATCAATATATAACACCAATTCTCACTCAGACTCTGGAACCCTATCGTACAGAGAATAAAAGGAAGACTCAAGGAATAGTAAGTTTAATAATTTAGAGGAAGAATACTTACCAACAATTCTCTCATTATCGGTAGGCTGAAATAAGTGAGGATATTTGGCCTTCATATCCTCCTCCATATTCTGAGTAGCTTCTTCTACAAATTGGTTCCTCCACAATACTTTAACAGATACAATCTCTTTGTTTCTTAATTTTTGAACTTGACAATCAAGGATTTAGACAGGGATCTCCTTATAACTCAGACTGGCTCTCATTCCAATACTCTCAACAGGCACTACCAACTGTGGATCTCCCAAACATTTCTTAAGAATAGAAATTTGGAAGACCGGGTGGATGGTCTCTAACTCTGGGAGTAATTCTAACTTATAAGCCATATTGCCCACTCTCTTTATGATCTAGTAAGGGCCAATGTACCTCAAACTCAACTTCCCTTTCTTTTTGAACCTCATCACACCCTTCATGGGCGATACTTCAAATACACCCAATCATTGACCTCAAACTCTATATTTCTTCTTCTGACGTTAGTGTAGGATTTATGTCTACTCTGTGCAGTCCTTAACCTCTCTCGAATTATTTTCACCTTTTCCATGGCTTGGTGAACCAAGTCCGGTCCAATCAACTCTACTTTACCTACTTTAAACCATCCAATCGACGACCGACACCTCCTCCCATAGAGTGCCTCACATGTAGCCATCTGAATGCTAGAGTGGAAGCTATTGTTGTAGGAAAACTCTATCAAAGGAAAGTGGTCATACCAATTACCCTTAAAATCAATGATGCAAGCCCTCAACATATCTTCTAATGTCTAAATAGTACGTTCTGTCTGGCCATCTGTCTGAGGGTGGAAAGTTGTGCTAAGGAGCACCTTCGTACCCAAACTCTTCTGAAATGACTTCCAAAACTAGGTGGTGAATAAAGCTCCTCTATCTGAGATGATGGACAAAGGAACCCCATGCAAGCTAACAATCTCCCTTATATACAACCGGGTATAGTCTTCTGCAGTGTTGGTCGTCTTGACTGCTAAAAGGTGAGCTGACTTAGTCATCCGATCAACTATCACCCATATAGAGTCATGCTGTCTACGAGACCTCAGTAAACCAGTAACAAAGTCCATATTGATCATCTCCCATTTCTATTCTGGAATCTCAAGGTTCTGAGCTACTCCACATGGTCTTTGGTGTTCATCTTTAACTTGTTGACAGTTTAGACACTTAGAAACAAACTCGACAATGTCTCTCTTCATTCCTCTCCACCAGTAGATTTCCCTCAAGTCATGGTACATCTTAGTAGACCCTGGGTGGATGGAATATCTTGAATTGTGTGCATCTGCCATGATCCTCTCTCAAACCCCGTCAATATTTGGAACACACAATCTACCTTGATACCTCAACACCCCATCTCCCCCTTTGGCAAAAGCTAACACCTTCTGCTTGTGCACATCGTCCTTCAATTGTAATAGGATTGGATCTCGATCTTGTTTCTCTTTCACCTCTACTACTAGGGATGATACAGACCTATTGTGCATATGAACTCCTCCCTCACCTGACTCATCTTGTTGGACTCCCAGTCGTGCTAGTCTATGAACCTCCTTGGCTATTCTCTCTTCTCCTCCTCCACATGGGTAGTACTTCCCATGGATAATTTGCTAAGAGCATCAGCAACCACGTTAGCTTTATCTGGATGGTAGAGGATGCTCATGTCGTAGTCCTTAAGCAACTCAAGCCATCTCCTCTACCTCAAATTAAGCTCTTTTTGGGTGAAGACATATTGCAGGCTCTTGTGGTCTATAAAGACATCAACATTGGCTTCATATAGATAGTGGCACCAAATCTTGAGATCAAACTCCACAACTGCCAACACAAAATCATGAGTCAGATAATTTCTCTCATGCCCTATATAAATAATGGTGCCATAATTTGAGAGCAAACACTATCGCTGCCAACTCCAAATCATAAGTGGGTAATTCTTCTCATGTACCTTAAGTTATCTCGAAGCATAGGCAACAACTTTCCCCTTCTACATCAACACATATCCCAATCCTACGCTTGAAGCATCGTAATAGATCACAAATCCATCTATCCCATCAGGCAAGATCAACATGAGTGCAGTGGCTAACCTTGTCTTTAGCTTTAGAAACTCCTCTCACACTCATCGAATCAGTGAAACTTGATCTTCTTCTGAGTCAATTTGGTCAATGGTGTGGATATGGAAGAAAATCCCTTAACAAATCTCTAATAGTAGCTAGCTAAACCCAAAAAACTTCTTCTCTCAGTTGGCGAAGTTGGCCTTGGCCAATTCTTGACTACCTCTATCTTTTGAGTATCCACTCATATTCCATCTCCAGAAATCATATGGCCTAAGAAGGTCATAAATTTGAGCCATAATTCACACTTAGAAAACTTTGTATATAACTCATTGTCTTGGAGTGTCTGCAAAGTGATCCTAAGGTGATTGGCATGCTCCTCCTCATTTCTGGAGTACGCCAAAATATCATCAATAAACATAATCACGAACATGTCGATACTGCTAGAACACTCTGCTCATATAAAAGTTGTGGGTACATTCATCAACCCAAAAGACATCACTAAGAACTCAAAGTGACCATAACGTGTTTGGAAAGCCATCTTCTGGATTTCACACTCTCTTACTTTCAACTGATGATAACCTGATTGGAGGTCTATCTTAGAGAAAATAGTGGCATCCTGAAGTTGGTCGAACAAGTCATCAATCCTCGGAAGGGGATACTTATTCTTAATAGTCACTTTATTCAACTGTCGATAGTCAATGCACATCCTCAAAGAACCATCCTTCTTTCGCACGAATAGGACCAGAGCATCCCAAGGAGAGATATTCGATCTTATGAATCCTTTCTCTAACAAGTCCCTCAGTTGCTCTTTCAACTCTTTCAACTCTTTCAACTCTGCAAGGGTCATTCTATATGGGGGAATAGAGATAGGTTGGGTGTCAGAAAGAACATCAATCCCGAAGTTGATTTCCCTATCAAGAGGGACTCTAGACAGATCCTCAGGGAACACATTAGGAAACTCGTTCACAATCAGGACAGACTCAAGGGAAGGGGGCTCAACATTATCGCTGTTGATCGAAGGGAAGGTGTTAGGCACCCCTCGAGTCTCGTTGTTCTAGCACAGTTGCTTTTATCAACCTATACTTGCCTTAAATTATTTTTAGGATAAATTGTGTCTGTGAACCTTCATTTACTCATTTTTTATTATATAATTATAGATTTTATGAGTCTCAATTTAGATGCGTCACCGCATTCTTCGTCGAGATGTTAGAGGCATGATTGTCTTCTCTACATCTTAATAATTATTTGTAATCCATTTTAATTTGGAATAAAAGAAGAAAATTTACTAAACTCATTTGGGTCATGGTGTGTCACCACATCATTGAGGGAAAAATTAGGGTCTCCATAAAGATGTGTCACCACATTCTTTATGGAGAATAAAATTTTCTTTTATTACTATTAATAAAATGTTATTTTTCATAAATTATTGTTAATTTAATATTCTAAAAGAAACATCACTCAAATATAATGCAAAGAAAGATACAAATTTTATTCTTATTCTTATTTTATGTCAAGAAAAAGTAAATAAAATTTTATTAAACACACAACATACATTTTCATAACATTTTGTATATGCCACATTAGTACGTGTTGGGAATTAGATAGCCACCTACAATCTTTTCTTTTCTTTTTAGTCATTAAAATAAAAAGAAGAACCTACAAACAGAAAGTAATATTTTATGTAAAGGATCCATATGATTAATTATTTTTTGTCATTTCAGTTTATTAAATCGTAATTACACACATCATCATAATTGGACACTGAATTTGCTCAACATGAAATAACTATTTAACAGTTCTACACTAATTTTAACAATATAAAACATCTTAACAAAAGTTGATATGAAAGATTTGAACATACTTCATATTTACAATGTCAACGAATATTAATGGGTTAAACACATACGAAATTTGACAACTTTAGTGAATTGCAATCATATTAAATTGGACAAGAAAGGTAAGTGTTACCTCTTGAAGAATAATTACAAAGAGTAGAATACAATAGGAACCATGAACTCGAACCGCGAAGACAATCCTCAAACTCCGGCTCTTGTTTTATGCCACATATGATTTTGTTTTTGGGTGTGTTTCTGTGCAATTTTTTTTTTATTTTGGAGTGCATGAGGTGTGTGTGAAGGATGAATTATAGTAATTTTTTTAGTTGTGTTTTTGTAGGTGGGAGAAAGGAAAAAAAATGATGTTGGATTTTTTTTGTTTACTGTTAGCCGTGTGTGTAGAATGTTGTGTTTTTTTTCCGTGTGTTGTTGTGTATAGTGTGCAGATGTGTGGTTCATGTGTGTAGGAGTGTATGAGAATCTGTATATAAAAGATGAGGGAATTGGGGACGTGCAAGTGTGCAGATGAGGGAGTAGGGACGTGCAGGTGTGGAATTGTGGAGGGGGGTTTGGGTAGTATTAAAAATGAGCGAATCGAAGAGGTTGATATACCTCAAGATAT
>DF365166.1:0-25805 GCA_000787875.1 Solanum virginianum
TGATATATTGTGGATATATTTCGCTCTTCGTACTTTTGTTTCAGATATCCCCCAGTTTCAAATATTGAGAAGGAAGTATGTAATAAATTGGATAGTCACGTACCGTTATACTTCGGTCTTGTTTGCTATACACGGTATATTCTAGTAAGCAAGTACTTGACATCATTCTGGCATGCGTTAGTTTGATATTTCAACTAAAGAATTATTTTGATGTTTGCTTATAAGTTGACTCATGTACCTCCATCTGGTTTATTACTCTTATCTCTATGGTGTATTTTCTGCTTTACATATTCGGTACGTCCTTCGTACTGACCCCCTCTTCTCGGGGGCTGCATTTCATGCCCATAGGTATAGATGCGCAAAGTAGTGGGCCACTAGCTTAGGACCCCTATCCACCGTTTGAAGAGCTCCTTTTGCTTCGGAGCAACTTCTGGTATATTTACACTTATTTTCTCTTGTTAGAAATTATGTACATAGTCGAGGGTATAACGGGGTCCTGTCCTGACCTATGATTTAGTCTGTTTGTATAGAGGTCTGTTGACTCCTGTGAGTATGGGACACGTTAGTTAGTATATTATGTGTGTATTCTATGTATGTTGGGCGGTTTAACCGCAGCGATTACCTTGTTGGCCCATGTATATTTATATATATTTGTACTATGTGTTGGGGTGTTTCTGTATGCAGGTGGTTAGTTAGTAAAACAAAGGAAACTCTACCGAATTTTTGGTAGAAATTTCTAAAAATGTGTTAGTTATCATAACTAGATTCTGGTTTGGCAAGTTATGAGAAGCCATCCATCTTGTTCGGAGGTTAGTGGAGAAATATAGGGATAGAAAGAAGGATCTGCATATGGTGTGTTTGGCAAGTTATGTCTGAGTACCCCAATAGGGTACTAGTCAAGGCCCATAGGTTGGGTCGTGACAATATGATACGATAATGTTATGATGTTATGAAGATAAGTGTACCGATGAGCCAAGATTGGCCAAATTTCTGCTATGGCCTAGCATGTGCATTCAATAGTGATATCATACATGGCACATTATGCATAGACTTCAAGCTATAATCGGAAGTACGGGGCCTACTTGCCCTAATGATTATATATATATATATGATACAGATGGCCATAGCTTGGAAAATATGATACTGGTTAGCTATCAGAAATAGCTGCCACTAATAGCATTTGGTTGGGTATGTGTTGCATTTGCATCTATATATGTATTCACGACATGCAATACTCGAGCATTCCATGCATATTTGATCAGTAGGAGGTTGATTATTGGCATTAAGGTTACATGAGTTGTGGTTACAGGTGGTATTCCTATTACCCTTTTTACTACTGTTACATATAGTTTTACTTTCTGCCTTACATACTAGTACATAGTTATTCGTACTGACGTCCCGTTGCATGGGGACGCTACATGTTGTTTTATGTGTGCAGGTTCAGGTAGGGACTCTGATCGACCCATCCACTAGGAGCCTAGTTCAACTAGTGGTAGGAGATTCTCAGAGGGGTATCCACTAGGAGCCTAGTTCAACTATGAATTGGTAAGTTCCACCCTTTCCTGGAGGTTTCACAGGATGCTAACTTTTTGGTGTACAGTTGGATATAGTAGGGGCTCTGTGCTGGTAGTGTCAGTGATTCTCTTAGAGGTTATTACGGACATGTTATTTTTGGGTTGGTTCTTTTGTGCCTTTAACTTTCCAGTCATAGGATTAGCATCTAATATATAGTGTGTGCCTGTACCTCTGTCGTTGCAGCCTTGTCAACTAACTAGTACACTATCATTTTTGTTTACCTATCTTTATGTACATGATTTGCTATTGACCAGGTCATGACCTTAATATTCCAGGCTTAGTTTTTTTAAATATTATGCTGCCCGATTTTCTTTTGGCACCTAGTTTGGTTAACTAGCATATTTAGTGGCTTACTTAGCCAATAATAGTATGAAGTGCTAGTCACACCTCCCCTCTTTTTGGGGCATGAAAAATATGGTACCAGATTAGAGAAGGTCGTGTCCTTGGGAGTCCATAATGTTGTGTATAGTAGAGTCTTACGCATGGGTGTATTGAGCACCACACTTATCTTTAGGAGGCTTCAGGGAATTAAGGAATGATTATATTCCTTTCACTTAATAGATCATGTTATAAAGCAAACTTATAGGAACATAAGAAATCTAAATCATGCTATGTTATTTTTATGTAATGGGCTGCCTATGCTCAAGAGATGGCATAATGTAAGATAAATATAGATCCGAGAGAAGGTGCCAATTGTTCCTTGCCTGGTCAGGCAGATATATCCCCGTTAAGGCACATAGGTAGTCTCCAGTGCCCATATTTCCTCATTCACCAGCACTTGTTGAGGCCCAAGTTGAACCAGTACCCCTAGCCTGAAACGCCCCAAAAACACCTCGAAAATATGCTTTAGAAATGTCCATAATCGTAATTTCTATATATCTCAAAATTTGTGGGTTATATTGAAAATTTGACTTCACATTCATGATCAGGGGGCAAAATTGAGTTTGAAATGGGCATAACCTTGATTTTAGAGCAATTATAGCGAAGAATCATTTTCCAAAAATTTTCTTATCCAGTGTCTATCTGTACCCAAGCCCCGACGAACTTAGGGCGTGGTCAATGTTATTTGGATCTGCGTGACTATCACGTCCTAAGCCTAGGGCCTAGACATGACATAGCGAATGAGGAACCTGAAGGAACACCAAACAAGCCTCTTGTCTTATCATTACACATCATTGGTCGTGGAAGCATTTAAATGATATATGAAAGTAGAAATAGGACAACGGGACTAAGGGAAAGCTTGCATAACATCATAATCAAGAGACAAAAGAGTCAAAGCTCATATCATAGGTACATAGCATGTCAAAAAACACCTCTACCACATAGATAGAGTGGAGGCCAAGGCAAAGCAACCGGACTCACCCTTATAGCTAAAGTAAACAATAAAGAATAATATCTCAATACACAATAAGAGGCATAGACTAAGTTCCTCGAAGTGGAGGACTCACCAACTTGCTTGAGTAGTACCGGACTAGCCACGTGGAGGAGGAGGATGATCAAATTGAGCACGGGTTCCTATATGGTGACATCAAGTAGGCATAGTATATGTGTTAGTACATTTGAATGTACTATGTAGGATTAAATGCAACAATAGATAGGCATCTTAATAAAAATGCATAGAGATAAGCATATAGCTAACATAGTAGCAATAAGGCATGCATGATTAATGCTTAAGTAAAACATGCTTACAAGGAATAGAAAATACGTGTAAAAAGAGACCATTAACTATTGGTGGATCATCACACCCTACCACCCTTGGTGATTGAGGTATAAATCCCATCAATTGGTTAGTGGATCATTGTACCCTACCACCCTTGGTGTACAAACCCCTGGTAGTTTAATGGGTACGAACCCCCAACAAGGTTGGTGGACCGTCGTAAGCTACTACCCTTGGTACCAGACTACAAACCCCTCGATAGGTTGATTGGTACAAACCCCCAACAAGGTTACCCGGCGCATAACCCCCCATGTAGGGCATGGTCACATTCCAACACTACATAGACAGCATCATATATGCATTTATTTCATTATCATTCCATCATATCATTATCTTATACCATTATCATATAGTAATTCATCTCATACGACATGCATTGGACCTTTAATTCCTCAAGAAACCACAACCAAACATTTTATCAAACACTTAAAGTGTATAATGCTAGTGTAAAACCATGTAATTCAAGAGTGAAATCATGCAAGAAAATTCAATGTGAAACCTTCAATAGATACATGGTAACACTCTCAAACAATTTACATCAATACCCTTCATGAAATCTTACAATAGACATTGGTTTCGTAACTCAAAACATAGCGAAACAGTCACAATTTCATGAGCTTCAACATAGCGTGCAGTGATTTTCATAATAAGATAGACCCAATTGTAAATCAACTTTAAACCAAGTTTCATGACCCAAGACTAGGGCCTAGACGTGACACGGCGAATGGGGAACCCGAAGGAACCCCAAACATAAAGCAACCGGGCTCAGCCTCATAGTAAAATAAAACAAAAGAAGGTTGTCTCAATATATAACAAGGGAGAGAGTAGACTATGGTCCTCGAAGTGGAGGACTCACCAACTAGCTTGAGTAGCACCGAACTAGCTACGTGGAGGAGGATGATCAACTTGGGCACAGGTTCCTACATAGTGACATCTTATTGGCATAGAGTATGAGTTAGTATGTTTGAATGTACTAAGTATGTAGGATGCAATGAAATAATAGATAGGAATCACAATCAAAATGCATAAAATTAAGCAATAGGCATAATATAACAACATGGCATGCTTGATCAATACTTAAGTAAAACATGCTTAAGTAACTCTTGCTCATATAGGATATCATATATGTAGAAGAGACCAAGCTAACTATTCAAGTTACAAACCCCTTGGTGGTTATGTGGTATAAATCCCTCACATGGTTGATGATAATCAGACCTTATCAACACGGTGGAGTAGTACAAACTCCTCACATGGTTGATGAGTACAAACCCCCAACATGGTTACCCAGGCTCTTGTCCCCCCGGATCAGGTATGGTCTAACGCAATACTTTATATAGAATATATCATATACATAAGCTCAATTCATCATCATATAGTCATTTATACCATATCTCATGCTTTAGGCCTTCAACTCCTCAGGAAACCACATCGAACATTTTATCAAACACTTAAATAGTATGTAATGCTAGTATAAAACCATGAATTATAGATACAGAATCATGCAAAAAAATCCATTGTAAAACCATCAATCAACACCTTGCTACACCCTCAAGCAACATACATCAAAACTCCTTCTCAAATCTTACAAGATATCAAAGATTTATCGCGCAAAACATGGCAAAATAGTCACAACTTTACATAGCTTTAACATAATGTGCAGCGAATTTCATAATAAGCAAGACCCAATTGTAAATCAACTTAAATCATGCAATTTAAGTAAAAGAAGGCTTGGGTATCATGGGTGAAAGGAACCCATGAAAGAAACCCACATACCTTAGCTTGAAGATGAACTTTGTGAGGATTGGAAATGCAGACTTGAAGCTTAAAGAAGAAACTTGAAGGAAAACCTTAGCTTAGGATGAGGGTTTGGGACTTAAGTTTGAGGAGTGAAAATATGACTAAGTGTTTGACTGAGTATTAGAAAATGTTTAGGATGATAAGAGGGTGAAATTTTGCTGAGTATAGGTAAAAACACATTTGGGAAAACTAGGGCCCAACACTTAGAAAATTTTGGACAAACTAAAAAAAAGCAGTCAAAAAAATATGCTAGTGCGCGTTGCGGAAGCGGGGCACTGCTATGTGGAAATTGCACTTTCAAAAATCATAATTGCTAATCTTTCTCTCTTAAATCTAGGTTAGACCCTTTTCCAACTAATTTTGACCCCCAAATCACAAATAAGAAGTAAGATTTTCAAAATAATGAATGGATTTTGAGATATATGGCATTCCAAGGTACATTTTCAGACACTTTTCGGGGTCACAATCTCTCCCCCTTTGGAACATTCGTCCTTAAATGTAAAAGAGACGTACATGACAACAATCATAATAAACAAATCAGCCCCAACTAAAATGCAACCTTACATTTAAAACACTATTTTCAAAATATCAACATGAGTGTAAAACCATCATGACTTGCCAAATTAAACATGAATGCATATGAATGACATAGGGCCAAAACATAAGACTTGAAAACACATAAGAGATGTAGATTTAGTACCTTAGGCTTGAGTGGAGTGGAACAGAAAAGGATACTACTTTTCCATGTCTGCTTCGGCCTCCCAAGTAGCACTTTTTATTTGTTGGTTCCTCTAAAGGACTTTAATAGATGCCACCTCCTTGTTTCTCAATCTCTTCACTTGCCTATCAAGGATCTGAACCGAAACCTGCTCATAAGTCAAGTTATACTCAACAATACCCACAACATCAAGAAGCATAATAGCATTAGGGTCACCAACACATTTTCTCAACATTGAGACATGGAACATCGGATGAACCGAATTCATTTCAGTGGGCAACATCAATTCATAAGCTACCTTGCCAACCCTCTTCAAGACCTCATAAGGACCAACATATCTTGGACTCAACTTCCCCTTTTTACCAAAACAGAGCACACCTTTCATTAGAGAAACCTTAAAATAAACCCAATCACTCACTTTGAATTTAAGGTCTCTTCTTCTCACGTCGGCATAAGATTTTTGATGACTTTGGGCTGTTCTTAACCTTTCCCTAATCATCTTCAAAAGAGCCTCCATAACCAGATCTGGTCCTAATAAAGCCACCTCTCCAACCTCAAACCAACCAACCGGTGATCTACAACGTCTCCAATAAAGAGCCTCAAAAGGAGCCATATCGATGCTAGAGTGATAGCTATTATTGTAGGCAAACTTAATCAAAGAAAGATGGTTATCCCAATTATCCCTCAACTCCAATACATACGCCCTTAGCATATCCTCAAGTGTTTGAATGGTTCTTCCAGCTTGGCCATCCGTTTGGTGGTAGAAGGCCGTACTAAGGTGAACAGTTGTACCAAGACCCCTTTGAAAGGACCTCCAAAAGTGTGATGTGAATTGTGAACCACGATCCATTATGATGGACAAGGGAACCCCATACAACCTTACTAACTCATGGATGTAGAACCTTACACACTCTTCAGCCCCATATATGGTCTTAACCGGTAGAAAGTGAACCAATTTCGCCATTCTATCAACCATGACCCAAATGGAATAAAAAACTTTTCTAGTCTTGGGCAACCCAACCACAAAATCCATATTAATCACCTCCCACTTCCAAGTAGGACTCTCTATATCTCGGGTTAGGCCACTCGGTCTTTGATGTTCGACTTTGACTTATTGACAACTATGGCAACCAGAAACGAATTTAGCAATGTCCCTGTTCATGCCTCCCCACCAATACACATTCCTCAAGTCTTTATACATTTTGGTGGAACTGAGGTGAATAGAATAAGAAGAATTATGAGCCTCATCAAGGATCTTCTCCCTCAAACCATCAACACAAGGCATACACAACCTACCTTGGTAAGTAAGGGCACCATCTCCCTCTTGGGAGGAAACCTCTACTTTTCCCTATTTCACCAAGGCCTTCAATTCAAGAAAGAAGGAGTCAAGGTCTTGTTTTCCAATCACCTCATCAACCTAAGAAGACTTAGACCCGGTAATAACCACAACACCATTATCACCGACCTCTTCCAATCTAACCCTCAATCTAGCCAATCTATGCACCTCTTTTGTCATCTCCCTATCCCTACCATCAACATGAGCTAGGCTACCCATGGACACAAAACTTAAAACATCTGCCACCATACTTGCCTTACCCAAATTATAATACACACTCATGTCATAATCTTTGAGAAGTTCTAACCACCTTGTTTGTCTCAAGTTGAGATCATTTTGAGTAAAGACATATTAGAGGCTCTTATTATCAGTGAAGACATAAACATGCACCCGATACAAATAATAATGCCAAATATTTAATGCAAACACAATGATGGCTAACTCTAGATCATGGGTAGGGTAATTCCTTTCATGCACCTTGAGTTGCCTAGAAGCATAGGCTATGACCTTAGCATTTTGCATTAGCACACAACCCAAAGAGACTCTAGATGCATCACAAAACATAACAAAATCCTCAAGCCCATCCGGTAGTGACAATATAGGAGTGGGACACAAGCCTATCCCTCAATGTTTTGAAACTCCTCTCATATTCGTTTGTCCACATAAACTTAACCTTTTTTTGTGTCAATTTAGTCATAGGGGAAATAATGGAGGAGAACCCATTCATAAATCTTCTATAGTAACCTACAAGGCCTAAGAAGCTCCTAATATCCGATGTGGTTAATGGTCTAGGCCAATTCCTAATCAAATTGGTTTTCTTAGGATCCACTTTTATACCACCCCCGACACCACATAACCCAAGAATGCAACCTCCTTCAACAAAAATTCATACTTATCATATTTGGCATATAATTTCTCCTCCTTCAATCTTTGCAACACAACCCTCAAATGTCCCATATGCTCTTCTCTACTATGTGAATAGATCAAAATATCATCAATAAAGTCCACAACAAAGGAATCAAGGTAAGGTGTGAAGACCCTATTCATTAAGTCCATGAAGATGGCCGGTGCATTGGTCAACCTAAATGACATCACAACAAACTCATAATGCCTATTTCTAGTCTAGAAGTACGTCTTACGAATATCACACTCCCTTACCCTCACTTGATGATACCCAAATTGAAGATCAATTTTAGAGAAGAAGCTAGCCCCTTGCAATTGGTCAAACAAATCATCAATCATTGGAAGAGGATACCTATTCATGATAGTAACCCTATTGAGTTGCCAGAAGTCAATCACAAACAACAACACCCCAAGGTGATTGACTAGGTCTAGTAAATCCCTTCTCCAACAAATCATTCAATTGCTCTTTTCACTCCTTCAAATCCATCGGGGCCATACGGTAAGGGGGAATAGAGATAGGTTGAGTATCAGGAAGGAGATCAATGCCAAAATATATCTCTCTTTCGGGAGGGACACCGAGAAGGTCATTTGGAAAGATATCAAGAAACTCATTTACAATAGGGACCAACTCAATGGAAGGGACTTTGGACTCCACATCCTTTTTGGGAGGGACACCGAAAAGGTCATTTGGAAAGATATCAAGAAACTCATTTACAACTGGAACGGACTCTAGGAAAGGACTTTGGAGTCCACATCTTTAACCCTCACAAGATGATATAAACACCTCCTAGAAATCAACTTGTGGGCTTTAATGCATGAAATGAATCTACCCTTGACCACCACATATTGACTTTCCCACTCAAGGTTAGGATCATTAGGGAATTCAAACTTGACCCTACAAGTTCTACAATCAATAGAAGCATAGTAGGCATGCAACCAATCTATCCCAAGAATGACATCAAAATGTACCATGTCTTATTCAATAAGATCACAAGGCAACAACTTATGCAAAATACAAATAGGAAAATTCCTATAAACTTTCCTGGAAAGAATAAAGGAACCAATAGGAGTAGACACTTCATATGACTCATGCAACAACTTGCGGACAACATGGAACTTTTTAGTAACAAAAGGGGTAACAAGGGAAAGAGTAGCACCTAGATTAGTCAAAGCATACACATCAAAGTCAAAGATTTTCAACATACTAGTAATAATATCGGGGATCTCACCAACACCTTGCCTTCCATGTAGAGCATACAATTGATTATGTCTTGAGACACCATCTTGAGGACCACCTTTTCCCAACAGGACCGCATTAGCACCTCGGACCTTGCCAGGGTTTCTTAGAAAATCTACCTTCTTGTGACCAACCTCCCCACATTCATAGCATGCATTGGAACCCTTAAAACATGGGCTTCCATGGTTCCTTCCCCATTTAGGGCACATATCAATAGGAGCCACCCCACTAAAACTTTGAGGCCTTGGGAAGTCATTGGACAAACCCCTATTAGTAGCATGAGGGTGCCCTTAGCCTTGATGAAATTTGGTACCCTTTAGGAATTTACCCTCAAACTGGACCCTCTTAGCCTCATGCCCCTTCTCTTCCTCAATTTCTCCTCCTCCATTTGCTCGACATAGGTCATCAACCGAGACAAGTCCATGTCACTAAATAGCATGGCAGACTGATACTCTTCACTTACCAAGTCGGAAACCCCCATCATGAACTTATTTATCCTAGATCTAGGATCGACCACCAAATGAGGAGCATACTTTGAAAGTTGATTAAACTTGAGGGCATATTCTCTCACACTCAGAGCACCTTATTTTAAGTTCATAAACTCTACAAACATAGCTTTCCTGAGCTGAAAAGGGAAAAAACTGATTAAGGAAAGCCAATTTGAACTCCTCCCAATGCACCACATTACCAACCCCTTATCACCCTTCTATTTGTCATATCATATTTAAGCAACCCCTTTGAGTTGGTAGGCTGCCAACTCCGCCATATCATTTGGCCCAACACCCATGATATTTAAGATTTTATAGATCTCATGAACAACCTCTTGCGGATCTTCATCTACCTTTGACCCATAGAAGACTAGCGGATTCATCCTTATGATGTCTCTTACCCTAGCTCTCAGGGTAGTAGCATGAGGGGCTTGGCCCCCTTGATTGACTTGGTTGGCTACCACTTGGCCAAGCATAGTGAGAGCATCCTGGAGCTCACCATTGGTAGGTTGCTCCTCGAGAGTTTTGGCCCTTCATCCTTGAGTGTTTAGCATGAACTAGCGTAGTAAAAAACAATTGTTAGGGGGAAAACCTCACTACAACTCTATAGCACGACGTAGACCATGAAGAAGGGAAATATTTTATAAAACATCTTATTATCATATTTTCTCTAATTAATGATCATCATACTTTTACTCACTATTTACATGCATTATTGTGTGAGTGTATACCTAAATTGCATGATTTTTCTTGTTTAATACTTCAAGAATGAACTTAGGGGTAATGTCTAGATCCTTAATTGTCTGATTGTGTAGAATGTTAGAGTCTGAGTCCTGAGATGATAGTGTTGATGACTAGAACTAATTGAATTAGTGCTCTTAGAAACTAATGAGACCGAACCTTAGTTTTGAAGGAATAATCTTACTCTTTGAGGTGATAGTTGTGAGATGAGCTGAGCGATCTTGCCCGTAGGGGCTGAGTGATGGAAACCCTCGATGTATTAATAGACTTATTAGCATGTTGAATCCCGAGAGAAGTATTAGCATCGAAATTGGTAAGAGTGTGTCCCACTTGCAATCTTTAACTCCATGGCCAGTGTAGGAGAGGATTAGACCATAAAAGCGGATGTTTCCTTTGCCTCGCAGAGAGTTTGATAAACTTCTTGGGATCCCTGATAGACTCGCCCTGTACCCCAGCAAGGTACTAAATGGATGTGCCAATGATATCTCTTCATTATATCATCATCGGCTCATAGGTGGTGGTTATTGATTATAGAAACTCCCAGATAGGTTTCATGATGATAGTACTCTGAGGTTAATGTGACTGTTTGATGTGTTGATGGGTAGGGAGGTGATAGAGTTCTATTTCCTACTCTGAGTTGAGGATGAGTGATTGATAATGTTGATGATATTGTAGATTATTTATTGTAGCCTATTTTACATACACTACGCTCCACGTACTAATGCCCTTTTGGCGTTGCATCATTTTATGATGCAAATTCTGTAGACTGAGGACTTCAACAGCCTTATCGTTGAGGTTTCATGGATTTTCAGACAGAGCCTTGGTGAGTTCTGCCTTGCTTTTGGAGGATATATTTATCATTTAGTTTATCATGATGTGTTTTCCTTGATTGTGGTAGCCATGGACTGTCATGGTACCATCTTAAACAATAGATATAGAGGCTTCATAGACATAGATTGATGATGGCTGAGGTTAGGGTTCTTTTTTCCTATTTCCTTTCTTTACATTGAGATTGTCCTTTTTCGCATATTTCATTTATGATAGACTGAGTTGATAGTTGTAGCCCATTGATAGATAGTTATTTCTTGGTTATCTTCCGCTATTGAACTGATTGAACAAATGCAATGGGACTAGGTGGTCCGCTTGGAGGCTAGCAGAAGTCTCCGAGTGCCAGTCACGCATAGGGTACCCTCTCGGGGCGTGACAATCCTCAACATCCAAAATTATTACAAATTAAATAAATTTCAAACCATAGCACCAAATATTTCTTCTTTAATAAGGTCGAATTTAAGTTTATCAATCTCCTCGATTATGACTTAGAATTATGAAAATTTGCAGCCTTACAATTAAAAAGGTAAAACACTTGTTAGACGAAGAGAGAAAAGAATTATGAAAAGCTTAGATCCATAAAAATAATGATGATTATGTGTTTTAATTTGTGATCTTGAATTTATAAAGATTTATTAAATTCATGTCATGACCCAGGACGTGACACGACGAATGGAAAGTCCAAACACAACCCAAACAAGCCTCTTAGCATATCTTGTACACATCCTTGGTTGGAGAAATGCAAATATACATCAATAGGAGCCAAGTATAAAAAGGGAAGCAGGACTAGGGGAATTCTTTCAAAAATATAGAAACATAAGAAGAGTCAAGCTCAAAAGCATATACAAACTTAGTATTCAACAACACCTCCACTTTGGAATTGAGAGAGGGCCAAGACACTTCCCAGGCCCAACATCATAATAATAAGTATCCAACACAAGGAACGAGTATCAATATAACATGAATAAAAGTAGATATTGTCCTCTAAATTAAGGATTCACCAAAGCATTCTTCAAAGAACCAAACTAGCCACATGGAGGAGGATGATCAATACGAGCTCTGGTCCCTACATGGTAATATCAAGTAGGCATAGAGTATGCATTAGTACTTGGAATGTACTAAGTATGCGGGGTGCAGTGCATCAAAGAAATAAGCCATAATATTCAAAATACATCAACATAATCAATAGATATAAAATCTCAATATGAGATGCATGATCAATGCTCCTAATAAAATATGCTTCTAAAACATTTCCCTTGCATATCTTGTTCAACACAATAGAGTGATATGATTAGTTCTTCCAAATGCCTTGTACTAGAGGGTAGGGAGTATAGCATGATTCATAATCCTTTGTAGTAGGTAATGGATAGTATATGGTATTACGTCGTACATGAAGGTAAGACATACAACAAGATTCGTGACCCCTTTAGGTAGATATTAGGTAATGTATCATAATAAGTCATACATGAGGGTAAGGTATACAACATGGTTCATGACCCCTTCATGTAGTTGCCTTGTACTAGAGGGTGAGGAGTACAACATGGTTCATGATCCCTTCTAGTAGGCTTCACAATTCACAAGAGCATAAAACTTCGCATAAAAACTCAATAGTTCACGTGTAGATCATAAAGACTTATATGATTTCAATACATGTTTGGGAGCCCATAATTATCTTGAAAAACTTATCTTGTAAAAATCATACAAATGGCGCTTCAATGACTTGAGAATTCTTTTGTTGTAATTTTATCAAACACATGGTGGATTCATGAGACTTGTTCAAAATCATTCAATTGAAGAGTAAAACAAGAAAAGTAAACTCAACTCAAATATTCTAGTAAAATCCTCATTTAGGGTATCTTGAAATATATCTCAAAATTCACAATTGCTTATAATTTTGATAGTTCACATCATACATTACTTCAATAGATTTAAATTAACTCATGGTATGGGACTAAAATAGATATTCTTGAATAATTAATGAATACTTGATAAACCCCAACATAATTTACGTTGGTAACTCATAATA
The DNA here is from genome assembly GCA_000787875.1 of Solanum virginianum. Classification (NCBI taxonomy): domain Eukaryota; kingdom Viridiplantae; phylum Streptophyta; class Magnoliopsida; order Solanales; family Solanaceae; genus Solanum; species Solanum virginianum. Next base: position 13,367 of record DF365166.1, read on the forward strand.
AGAGATACCTATGAATAACACAACTTGAAAACATGGAATTTTTAAAAAAAGAGAAGGTTGGCCTCCATGGGTGAAAGGACCCATAGATACAGACCCACATACCTTATAAATGGAATCTCTTGAAAGAACTTGAAGGAGACTTGAAGCTTGAGATTTGTTCTTGAGTCCCAAAATTGAGCTTGAAATCCTTGAATTGAATGAGAGATTTGATAAAAGTCTTGGAGAGGTTTTAGAAAGGATTTTGTGAGTTTTAGAGTTGAAAAATGGCTATGAAAGGTTTATCTTTTAAATTGACATTGTGTTATGACCCCAATGCCCTTGAATTATGTTGGAAAAATAGAGTACAAATTGTACTAGTCCGTGCCCCTGGCACGACGCAGACCAAATGCAGAGCATCAACTTACATTAGTCTGCATCCCAGGCCCGACATGGGCTGGGCGCGGATAGACTTTTGAATTTGAAGATTAGCAAAAATTATTTTTTGCTACGAATCTTTTAAAATCAGAGTTATACCCATTTCCCACTCAATTTTGCTCCCGATCAAGAATATAATATCAAATTTCTGAAATCACGCACGTATTTTGAGATATATCAAAATAATGATTATGGGGCATTCCAAAGCACATGAGGGGTGTATCAATATCTCCCCTATGGGAACATTCATTCCCGTATGCCAAAGAAAGATGCCTAAGAGAAGTAATTATGAAGATTTCAGCCCGACATGAATGCAACAAATGCACTTAAACATCATCTTCAAAAAGTCTCAACATGAATGTCAAAAATCCCTATAAACTTGTTACCATTTACATGAATGCATTCAAAAATAACATGAGGGATGAAACTTAAAATCATAGATGGGACTCAAGTTATTACTTTCAGCTTGAGTAGAGTGGAAGAGGTATGGGTATCACTTTTTATGTCTGCTTTGGCTTCCCATGTGGCACTTTGAACTTGTTGATTCCTCTAAATGAGCTTGACGAATGCTACATCTTTGTTCCTTAACCTTTTCACTTGCCTATCCAATATTTCCATTGAGACATCCTCATAGGTCAAATTATCCTCCACAATAGCCACCACCTCTAAGGGCACTATAGCACTTGGGTCACCAACACATCACCTCAACATAGATATATGGAATACCGATTGTACCATATTCATCTCTATAGTCAACTCCAATTCATATGCAACCTTACCAACTCTCCTTAAAATTGCATAAGGACCCACAAATCTTGGGCTCAATTTCCCTTTTTTGCCAAATCGGACCACACCCTTCATGGGCAATACCTTCAAGTAAACCCAATAATCTATATTAAACTTAAGATCTCTTCTTCTCACATCAGAGTAAGACTTTTATCTACTTTGAGCCATCTTCACTCTCTCCCTTATCAACCTCACCTTTGACAAAGCTTCTATGACCATGTACGGGCCTAACAAAGCCATTTCCCCATATCAAACCACCCAATCAGAGATCTACAACACTTACCTTATAAAGCTTCAAAGGGAGCCATGCCAATGCTTGAGTGGTAGCTATTGTTGTAAGCAAAGTCAATAAGTGGAAGATGTTGATTCCAACTACCCTTAAACTCCAAAACACAAGCTCTAAGCTTGTCATCAAGAGCTTGGATAGTCCTTTCAGCTTGATTATCCTTTCAAGGATGAAAAGTCATGCTAAGCTTGACCTTGGTACCAAGACCCCTTTAGAAGGACCTCTAAAAATGAGAAGTGAATTGAGCACCACGATCCAAAATGATAGACAAAGGTACCCCATGCAATCTAACTAACTTATGAATGTACAACTTGGCATAGTCTTTGGCACCATAAGTCATTTTAACTGATAGAAAGTGAGCCGACTTTGTCTTTCTATCCATAATAACCCAAATAGAATTAAAGTGTTTCCTAGTCTTAGGCAAACGAATCACAAAATTCATGTTGATCTCTTCCCACTTCCAAGTAGGAATTTCTATGTCTTAGGCTAGGGCAACTGGCCTTTGATGCTTGGCTTTCACTTTTTCACAATTCTGACAACTGGCTACAAACCTAGCAATATCCCTCTTCATACCACCCCACTAATACACCTATCTCAAGTCTCTATACATCTTTGTATAACCGAGATGAATAGAATAGGATGAATTATAGGCCTCTTTCAAAATCAATTCCCTCAAGTCATCAATATTAGGCACAAATGACCTACCCTTGTACCGAAGGGCACCATCTCCCCTTTTAGAGAAGATCTCCACTGTACCATCCTTCACCAAAGCCTTCAACTCTAGCAAGGCGGGGTCGAGATTTGGTTTTGATTTGACTTCCTCAATCAAAGAAGATTTGGAATCGCCAACAACCACTATACCACCATTTTCAACTTCATTTATCCTAAGCCCCAACCTAGCCAACCGGTGAACCTCTCTAGCCACCTCTTTCTTACCAACACAAATATGAGCTACACTACCCATGAACACTCTACATAGAGCATCGACCATAATATTAGCTTTGTCGGGATGATAGTGCACACTCATGTCATAATCCTTAAGGAGTTTTAACCACCTTCTTGTCTCAAATTAAGATCTTTTTGCGTGAACACATATTGCAGACTCTTGTGGTTGGTAAACACATCTATATGAACCCCTGATCACGCTTAAATAGTACTTATCACTCTGAGGATAAAGTGATCATTGTCAAATATAAAACCTAACCATAGTCTAGGGTCGAATCCCAAGGGAATACAGGTTTTTACCGTATTGATTCACCAACAATCATTTCAAGCATCACATAACTCTATTTTTAAGTTGGGGGGGGGTTCGCAATGGGTTGGTAATAGGTAAAACTATACTAATAAAGCAAAGAGACAATCAAATTAGGGAGCAATTTGGGGAATTGTGTTCCCCATGATTCACTAACTCAATACCCTGGATAACACCACCTAAATTAGGATATTGCATAGGATGGTAACTTAAGTTCTTCCAACCCTTGGGCAAAGGTGAAGGTCAAATTTCACTATGGCACTTGGGCGACTACTATAGTGTACCAACTAACTATTACCTATTGTCCCAGTCAACCTTCTTGGCCAAGTTTGGTTGATTAGACAAGAACACATCAATCAAATTCTTCACCCATTTTCTTTTCCTATTAATCACTACCTTGATCGAAATCATGACACTAGGCGGGGTTTAATATTGGCCACCATTAAATAACAAGTAAAATGAAGAAAAATGGATAATACATGAAAAGTGCAAATAATCTGGGTTATTAAGCTAGGTACTATGCTTCCCGCAAGACCCAAGTTGTGGGGATTTAGCTAATCATGACTTGGGCAAGAAGACAAACAATGAATGTAACACACATAATTGGGAAATTACCTGAGAAGAATGAAGAATAATGAAACCCTCTCTGAAATTAGAATCACAAGCTTGAATGATGGAATTAATCCACAAGTGAATCTAAATCCCCAAATTTTGGGTCCAAAAGTAAAAACCCTAGATTTTTTCCAATTATTTTCACTCTCTATGTTCTCTCTCTAAAAGCGTGCTCTTCAAAAACATGCTGACTGTCTACTCCACCAGAATGGTGTCTAAGCTGCCGGCGGAGGGCAAGTGGTAGCCTGATAAAGTGCAATAGGAGCCCTCTGAAATGGCGCAACTTCTCCCACATAGCACGCATACTGATCAAGGCCACAACTTCAGGAAATTGACAAATAGTCTGGAAATCACTATTGATATTTTAGAAGAGAAACTGTTGCAGGTTCAAAAGATTATTTTCCACATTTGATTGGGACAAATTCATGTAATTCCAAGTATTGGGGTTGATTCTACACCTCACAACCTACCTTCGAACAAAATTTCAGATGATTCTATTGTTCTATTTTTGAGATTTGATAAGGCACATCTAGTGAGAATCACCATTAAATCATCTAAGATGCCCCCATCAAATTCAACCACCATCTTGGGATATTAGTGACATGGGGCCAACTGTAATGAATTCCTCATATGGTATAGCTTCGATGGGTAATTTTGGAGCCACTTCCACTAGTGGAATCAATGGCAAAGCTTTTTCCAATGACAATGATTGAGCTCCTATGGGTTTCTAGGTCAAGAGATATACCAATTGAACCTTAGGACCAAGGCGCACCTTCTAGTCCAAGAATATCTTAAAAGTTCATAGCTCAATCAACATGAATTTGGAAACTAGGGTTTCTTCTAACTCAAGTGGCCATGGAAAACTTCTGATGAACTTCGATGGGAATTCAGTACACCAACTTGTAGTAGGGAATATTGGGAATCCCTCAGCACCTAAAGCCCCAGTCGTTACCAACTCTATTCCAAGGAATTTAGAATCTAGGGTTCAGAATGTTATGGCGGAAGAAGATGGGGTTCTGACGAATTTCATGGGACAGGGGGGTACCAAAATGCAATTACCAACAAGGGGAAGCTAATTGGCAAAGAAGCCCAAATAATTAATGTATCAAATGATGTGAATTTGGTTTCTAGGGTGCAAATATCAATTCTTTTCCAATTACAATTGTGCTAAAAACTCTGATCGACGCAGCATTGGAGGTTCCAATTCAAGGTTGATTGTGCAGAATCAGGTAAATCAAGCTCAGGGGGCTACCAAATGCATGGTTGAGAGTAATTTGGAAGGTGATAAGGATACAATTGACTCCTCCTCGACCTTATGTATGTGTTCTGATCCTGTGACCAATAATAGGAGTAGTTCTCTTAATCACTTTTGTCTTGGGAATCAAACTGACATAGATGTTGATGCTCCTACTAAATAGAAAGTTATGAAAGATCATAGAATTGGTAGTAGTGGTCTGGTGAAGTCCAATAAGAGGGCCAATATGCACCAGCAGTCAAGTTTTCCTAGTAGACCCCCTCCTCTTAAAATTTTAGCTAATTTTGATAATCCCCAGACCCCCCAAACCCAAAGACCAATTACCCAAACTTGAAGAAATCACCAAAGATAAGAATATTCCCAATACGACCTCCCAATGAATCTACCCTCCCCAAACAGTTATTTAATCTTTTGCCATAAAACGTACAGTAAACAAAGCCAAGAATAAAATTTCCATCTCCATTTCCCCACCAAAAATCACTACCAAACAAGGACACCCTACTGTCATATTTAAGAAAGAAGAGTTCTTGGGTAAACTTGCTGATAGGTGTAGATATATTTTCAGTGGGATGTTTTCTAACACTATGCCTAGGATGGAGGTTATCAGGTAAAGCTTTATTGCTCAAACTCAGCTGACTGGAGGGGTGAAGATTGCTCATTTCAATTCAAGACACCTCTATATTAATCTAGACAATGAACCTGACCACATCACTATCTAGGCCAAGTAAAAAATGTATATTGATGGATAACTAATGAGGCTGCAATTATGGTCTCCTACTTTTAGACCTGAAGAAGAGACCCCAATTATTCCTGTATAGGTGACTTTACCTGAGTTACCTTGGCACTACTATTATATGGAGGTCATCTTAGACTTAGTCACACCTATTGGAACGGCCTTGTACTTAGACTTAGGCTCTATTCAGAAAACAAGTGGAAGTATAACTAAGGTGAAGGTACAAATTGACATCATCAAGGAGAGACAACAACATGTGTGGTTGGAGTTTGATGAAAATGATATTTTTGTGGGAAAGTGGCAGTTAATTCAATATGAAGATATCTCTGAATACTGTATTCATTGAAAACACCAGGGCTACTCTATTAGTAGTTGCAGCATCAAGAGAAGGGAGGATGAGGTCAAAACATTAAAGGAAAAAGAAGTCAGAAACAACACTAAGGGAATGGATGACTTCAAAGATACCGGTATCCAAAAAGGGAAGAAGGATCAGACACAAAATAATACTAGCACTAATGATAGAAAAAAGGCTCCTATTAAAGTTGCTCAAAATGTGGTACAATGCAAACTCAGAGGAAGAAGAATGGTAAGAGGAGAACAGACCAAATGCAACAAAACATTGCTCCTAAGGATGAAGTGAAAACCACAACTCAAAACATTGGCACTAGCTCAAGTATTGACTTAATGGTTCCCACAAAAGAGAAAGTTGATCACAATATTATGAATCAACCATCACTGCCCATGTTGATATTATAAATGTTGATAAGTTTATCATTGCTTCACACTCCCCCCCATATTATTTCTGATGATGCTGCTCTAGTTTTGGGGGGAAGGATGGAAAGATAGGAGAAAATCACTAACTTCCAAGGTGGGGTTCCTGGGGGGGTTCTGTCCTATGTTTTGCATAGGAACCAACAAATAGATGACACTAGGAAAGACCATCATACCCCTGCTACCACTAATAACTAGCTGAATTCTCTAGTCACTCAAAATAAGATGATTCAGACTCTTTGGCAATCCACTCAGACTTAAATTATTGTTGACAACACTTATAGATAGAAATATGGTAGTAAGGTTAAGGATTTGGGAGATTTTCGCAAGCACAAGTGGTACTAAGAGTAAGAACAAGCTTAGAAAAAAGAGAAGAGATGCCCTGAAGAAAAAAATGGCTAGTTAAAAGTGTACTGGTCTTGTTAACTCTGAGGGCATGGGAATAACTGTGGCTCTCATTAACATCCACTTGCAAAAAATGATTAGGAAATAGAGCCTTGCAAAAAGTTCATCCTTGTTGATGAGAGCATAGGAATAACTGTGACTCCCATTAACATCCACTTCAAGTCATCCCCTTCAAGGGTTCCACCAGATCCCTTTATTGATCATGCAATTGGTGTATATCAGTTTAATCTTGATCTAGTGCTTCCCTAAAATGATAGTGATGAATATGAAGTCATTCATTTAGAAGATGGGTATGACAGGGATAATCTTCCCATACATGAGGATGATGAGGATAATGTAACCAGTGAAAAACTTATTAAAGTTTTTTGCCTTGATTCTGATAGTGCTATACAAGATGAGATCAATCAAGTTAGTTAAGAGCAGGTTCTGTCACCCAGGGGCTCTCATCTGACCTTATTACAACCAAAAGGTCATGCCAACAAACATCCTGCTACTTCAGGAAGGCCCAGTTCTAGACTATTTCTCTCTAAATTATCCCATTGATTAACACATTCATTTGGAATGCAAGGGGTATTAATACCCAAGGGGTTTTGGAGAGAATGCAATCTCTTAAAAGTATTCACTAGCTTTCTATGATTATCAGTATTGAACACTTTAGACACTGGTGCTCTATTGCACAATTGTAGAATGCAGTTGGGAATGGAATGTCCTTTTAGCAACTTTAATGGGAAAATATTAGTATTTTGGAATCATGATGTGGATTGCAGTGTTCTTCAGAATGATGAACAACAAGTGACTTATGAGATTCAAATATCTAGTGTGTTCACAAATTTATTATCACTTTTGTTTATGCTAAGTCTAAGGATGAACTCAGAAGACCTCTCTGGGAGAGGATGTTATTTTTCCCTAACAAATATCAAGACATTCCTTGGTTGCTATTAGAGATTTTAATGTCATCACAGTATCAGATGAAAAGCTTGGGCGAATTCCATAGAACATCAAGAAAAGTCTAGAGTTCATAGTTATTATAGAGGGTTATGGACTCACTAACTTAGGTTTTGCATGGCAAAAATTTACTTGGACCAACAAATGGGGGATCATGTTCAAAGTGTGGAAAAGTCTAGAAAGAGCCCTGGTCAATTCAAAGTTGTTAGATGATATGCCACAGACCAATGTCACTCATTTTCCTATTGTAGGATATGAGCACTGTCCTCTACTGGTGGAAATGACTACTAGATTTGACAATGTAATCTGATACTTCATGTTCTTAAATTGCTGGGCTAATCAAACTAGTTTCATGGAGACTGTTAGATCATGTTGGAACAGACCTATAGATGGGAATCCTATGTGGATGTTTCATCAGATGATGAGGAGGCTTTTCTCCACTCTAAGTTCCTGGTCCAAATAGGAATTTAGAGACATTCATGTTAAAGCAAAAGAGTATGAAGAAAGAATCAAGATTGTGTAAGAAGAGTACATTTTACATAACACTGAGGACCTCAAAATTCAGTTGCATAGCTCGAGTGTTGAGTATATTATATTTTTTAAGCTGGAAGAATCTATCCATAGACAAAAATCACAATTACACTAGTTTAAGGAAGGAGATACAAACACTAGTCATTTCCATGCTCTAATGAGAGGTAGAAGAAGAAGGCTTTTCATCCATAGGATTCAAGATAAAGATGGGGATTGGATCTAGGAGGATGAAGGGATTGCTAAAGCTATGTATTGACATTTCCAAATGATTTTCCCTGGGGAGGACAAACGCATTAATGAGGAAGTCTTGAATTATATTCCTCAAATGGTTACTCATGATCAAAATAATACTCTTCAAACTATGCTTTATCTTGATGAACTAAAACATGTGGTGTTGTCTATGGGTCCACACTCAACTGTTGGTCTTGATGGGATGAACGGGAAGTTCTTCCAAGCTTGTTGGAGTATTATCAAACATGATTTTTTTGTTGTGGTTCAAGCCTTTTTCTATGGTCTCACAATGCCCAAGTATTTCTCTCATACATGCTTGGTGTTGTTGCCCAAAACCAGTAATCTAAGTAAGTTTTTGAGTTCGAACAAATAAGGTTAAGCAATTTCATTAATAAGGTGATATCTAAGCTTTTATGTCTACGGTTAGCACCTATCCTTGCTAATTTGATCTCTCCTAATCAATCTAGGTTTGTAAACGGGAGGAGTATTACTTAGAATATCATAATGGCCTAAGAAATTATTCATCAGATTAAAAAACCTGGAAGCAATGTGGTTCTCAAGTTAGATATGGCCAAGGCCTATGATAGGGTCTCATGATCATACATTTGCATTGTGATGAGAAAGACGCACTTTGGTGAGATCTTTATAGATATGGTGTTGAGAATAATATCTAACAATTGATATTCCATCTTTGCAAATGATTCTAGATATGGTTTTTTCCAATCTACTAGGGGTCTCAAACAAGGGGACGCCTTGGTACCTGCTTTGTTTATTATTAAAGCTGAGATGTTGCCTAGGCTGCTCAATGGGTACACCAGCTTCCTGATTTTCATGGTTTTTATATGAAATAGAGGGGACATAAAGTTAATCATCTGAGTTTTCCGGATGATATAATTATATTCACTTCTAGGAGAACCAAATCTTTACAGCTAATCATGAAAGTCTTAGCTATTTATGAATGTGTATCTAGTCAATAGATTTGTAACGACCAAAGCCTAGGGCCTGGATGTAACCGGCGAATGGGGGAACCCAAAGGAACCCCAAGCAAGCCTCACAACATATCATCACATATCCTTGGTCGTAGAAGCAAGACATAACAACATAAGAAACATAAACAAGGGGAATTGGGACTAAGGGAGAAAGAATTATATTTAAATATCTTTGATATCATAAGTAAGTCAAAGCTCAAGCATAATACATATTTTTGTCCAATAACACCTCTAACATAGAACTTAGTGGGGGCTAAGGCGAGTAACTGGGCTTACCCTCATAGTTAAGTATACCAAAAAGGAAAGATAGTCTTAAATACATGGCAAAAGAACATAGATATCACCCCAAACTTGAGAACTCACCAACTAGCTTGATTGGATATCACTAGACACGTGGAGAGGATGATGACCAAATGTAGCTCCAGTTCCTACATGGTGATATCATATAGGCAAGAGTTTGCATTAGTATGTTTGAATGTACTAAGTATGTGAGATGCAATGCGACAAGAGATAAAATTCTTAATCAACATGCATAACAATAGACAATAGGAATGATATAGAAATATAACATGTATGATCAATGCATAAGTAAAACATGCTTATGTAACTCATGCTCATATAGGATATCATTTGTGAAGGATAGGCCAAGTAAACTACTTTCCAACTCCAAGTCACACCATTTCTTGAATGGTGATTGAGGCTTGATACCCCCTCAATAACGCATATGAGGCTTGACACCCCCCTCGTCAAGGTGATTGAGACTTAGTACCCTCTCAACAAGGTGATTGAGGCTTGATACCCCCTCAATAACGCATATGAGGCTTGACACCCCCCTCGTCAAGGTGATTGAGACTTAGTACCCTCTCAACAAGGTGATTGAGGCTTGGTGCCCCCTCAACAACGGAACCGAAGCTTGGTACCACTTCGTCAAGGTGATTGAGACTCTGCACTCTCTCAACAAGATCATTGAGACTTTGTAGCCCCTCAACAAGGTAATCAACTTGTAACATCATATATACTTTTCATGAATTCAACACATGTACAACATACTTTCATTATCATAAAGTCATCATATACCTACATATCCTCTCATCATTATATACCATTTGCATACTATTGTTTCATCATCATTTCATTATCATACACCCATCACTACACTATTCAACTCATAAGACATGCACTGGACCTTCAATTCCTCAAGAAACTTTCATGAATTAAAATCACAGTGCAGTAAATTTCTCAATGTAAAAAATTCATATGTAAAATCAACTTTAAATCATATAATATTAGTAAAAAGGATACTTAGGCACCATGAGTAAAAGGATCCAATAGTTCAACACTATATACCTTAGATTTGGAGAATTTCTTGGTGAAGATGGAGGTGAGAACTTGAAGCTTGGAAGAACGACTATTTTGGGCCCGTTACCACCCTTAGGTAGCACTACAACTCATAGGACCCCTCACATGACCCCTAGGCTCAATTTTAAAGTTCTATAAATGGCTATGAGCGTGACCTATGAGTCGTACCCCGACTTACAACTCGTAATTGTGGGCTTGTAGTGTAACTCTGCACTGGCAGTCTTCAGTAAAATGGCCATAAGTTTTGACTCCTAACTCTAAATAAGGTAAAACCAAGTGTTTGGAAAGCTAACTCAGAGGGATTCCATTTGACATTTCGTGGGCTACCCAGTTCCAAGTATACTAAAAGCTATTCTTATTTAAAGTTGGTCCTTGCATGAACCAGCACCCAAAACTCAAATCTTAGGGAAGTCTTGAACTCACTTAGGTAGAAGTAGTCTCCCATGAACCTAATACAACCCCAAGCTAACCAAATGAGGCTTGAAACATGGATACAAGAGCATGGAGTTATTGTTAGAACCCATATTGTGGGGTATTGGAACTACTACGAAATTTGGGACTATAGTAACATTATTGAAAAATTTGGGGACTCAAGTAGAATTCTTAAAACTTGGGTCATTAGGATTCTTATGTCTTTAACTATATCTTTGTATGTCCTTAATTGGTTTGCGTAGGAAAAGTTTGAGGACCAAAGTGTGATCTTCAAAAGCAAGGAGTCTTGAAGATTATATGTTATGGCTTAAAATTTTGTTAATTTTTCATTGGAACAAGTGTGGAAGTGGGGCCAAACTTGATAAGGATAAATACTACAAGCTTCTATTCTTAATTGATTTTTCACAATACTTAGAAATATTTCAAGAACAAAATACTCTCCCAATTTCCAATATCTCGGGTTGCTACAGTGGTAGCAAAAGAAATTGCATTTTTGATTCTACAATTATTTTGACACTACAAGCTTGGTGTATTGAGTCCCCTAAGTAGCGTGGAGGTGTTGGTTGGCCAAGAGAATACCTCTTTCTACGACTTTGGCAATTTAGGACCCTTTGAGAGGTTTAAAAGGTATGTTTATTTCTAACCTTGTTTTGTGTAATATAAAGATTGTATGCATGTTGGGGTATGTTAAATTGAAAGAAAACCATGAAAGGTTTCATGTTAAAGTGACTGGTGAATATTGGGGGTTAAGGGTCGAATTGTGAAGATGTATCTATATAGTGTTATATTGTTTGGGAACTATGAAATTGTGTTTAAATGGAATGAATATTCCTAGTGGGGTGAAAGAAGTATTGAAAATTGTTCATATGTATATTTAAAGTTTAGCAAAAATTTGAATCCAAGAATGTAATAAAGTGTTATGTTGAAGCATTAGAAGTATACGATTGGTGTTTAATTGATGTAATATGATTCTTGGAGGATAATAGAATGCTTGAATATAATATACATGCATGTATATAGTATGCTGCCCTGTTTTGTTATTGTGATGAAAATGAGTTTCTTTAGCGAATTTGGTGAAGTGATGGCCTTGGAAGGCTTATTTTGATTGTTGGGTTGTTATTGTTGTCATTGTTGATTATTTTGAGCTTAGTTGATTCTCGGGGCATCCTGTATTCTAGGGGAAGTGTTGTCGAAGTTTTTATAAATTAGGGGCAAATTTGGGAATTTAGACCCGAAAAGGGCTTTTAGCTAATTATTGGTATTATTGTGATTTGTTGTAGACATTGAGCACCCGAAAGTATTAGTTGATTTAGCTTGGCGTTGGGATTAGTTTGGCGACGGAATTGAGGTATGTAAAGCATTTCGTTTGTTGGCATGACTTAGTTAAATGTAGAAAATGTTATAAGTCTCGAAAGGTCCCCTATCCTTGCCATTCTTG
>DF365165.1:0-13017 GCA_000787875.1 Solanum virginianum
TGTTTTTGTTGCTTAGTTTCTTTTGCAGGGTATACTAGGTGTATGCCTAACACAAGTAGCCAAGGATGACCCTTAGCTTCAATTAATCTTGAGATCCAATGTGATGAAAGGAGAATGACCCAAGCAAACGTCGATATTGCAGTTGATGAAGCCATAGAGCAAAATGATGATGATGATGGTAGAGAGGAGAATCCATCACCAAGGGAAAATAGGCCACACCATAGGGATTTCAACAAAAATGCATATGGTTGGAATCAATATCAATTGAACCCTATGGCCATGGGTGTCACAGGTGCTATAGTGTTTTTACTACTATCGACCGACACTAAGTTCATAATGTCAAGTGGATTACTCCAAATGCTTCAGAATTGTGGTTTATTTGTAGGGTTCCCTACAGAAGATCCTTACAATCATCTTCATAATATTGCATTTGTGTGTAAAAGTGTGATGGGTACACAGAATCTGTCTATGGGTACTATCGGGTTATGTGTGTTCCCTTTGTCTCTTATCGGTAATGCAACAATATTGTTGTCATAACTCCCATAAAGCTCAATCACCAGTAGGGCATATTTGCAGAGAGCCTTCTTAGAGTGATACTTTTCAAGGTCCAAAAAGCTCAAATGTAAGGATTAAATCAATAACTTTGAGCAATTGCCGGGTGATTCTATTAGCAGAATGTGAGAGAGCTTCACCAAATGTTTGAGAATGGTTCTAGACCATAAGTTTGTGAATGATGCCTTAGTGAAAATTTTCTATCGGGCTCTTGATAAGAATAGTCAAGCGTGTGTCGATACCATCATGGGAGGCATGTTCTTAGATTAACCATTCACGAGGATAGCAAAAAGGATGGAGGAAGTAGTTAAGATTAATAGAGCATGGGGCCAAAGGGAGAGAGCTACTATAAGGAGCTCAAATGCTGTGAGTGTTAGTTCGGAGCAAGCAAAAATCAATGATGTGATCATCCAATAACTTGCTCAACTCCAGACTAGTGTGGACTTGTTGGTATAACAAACTCAAGAAAGTGTTCATGCAGTAGTCCACCAACCTCCAAGAGTGCCCATATATGGTGAGTCATATTATGATAAAGATGCTTGCTTTGTTAGAGATCAAGTGGTGGGTTTTTAGAACAACGCCCTAGGGTCTAATCTGGACTATTAGTGTCAAAGTTTTGGAAATCAAGGTCAAAAATATAACTGAGAGGGTGCATATAGAGATAGCCATGGTGGTTATTTTGAAAGAGATAGGGTGCCAGAACCAAGTGGGGCCAAAGAGATGGGTATAGAAATGGCCCTTATGTTTCTCTTCAAGGAAATGTTTGACAAATTGTTGAAGAAAGAGAAACACCATGATGTGACTTTAAAAGGGATGAAATTGGATATTTCAAGATCAACCAAAAGATAGAGTCTTATTTAGTAGCCATCAAGCAATTAGAGCAATAATTTGGTCAAGTGTCCTCCCAATTAAACCAATCCCAAAGGGTACCTTTTTGAGTAATACAATCCAAAACCCTAAGAATGAGGGACATTGCATAGCGGTTATGTAAAAGAGTGGAAAGAGTACCATTGACCCTCCAATGTCGATGGTTGTGAATGAAGATTGTGAAAAAAATGTTGATGACAAAGTTGAGGTTGAGGAAGAAGGTTTGGTTAACAATGAGGTGAGAGATGAAGTGGTGAAGGAGCAAGAAAATAATAAGACTATGCCAAGGCCTCCCCATCTTTTTCCCCAAGGGCTTAAGAAAAAGGAGGAGGAGGGTAAGTTCAAACACTTTTTATCCATGTTAAAACAATTGTCCATCAACATTCTTCTTATTGAAGCATTGGAGTAGATGCTCGAGTATGCTAAATATATAAAGGACTTGGTGATGAAAAAGCGCACAATGAGCCAAGAGCTTTCACAAGAGCTCCAACATTGTAGTCCCATTATTACCAAATCTTTAGTCCAAAAAAGGGAGGATCACAGTGCATAGACAATTCATTGTACCATTGCCAATGTTGAGTTTGCAAGAACATTATGTGACTTGGGAGAAAGTATAAATTTGATGAATCTTGCCATGTTTGAAAAGTTTGGTTTGGGTTCATGTACTCCGATAAGAATGAGGTTATTAACGATGGATAGGACAATCAAGAAGCCAGAGGGAATACTCTACGATGTGCTAGTCAAAGTGGATAAGTTCATATTCCCGACGGATTTTGTGATTCTTGATTGTGAGGTCAATTTTTGGGTCCTTTTTATTTTGGGAAGACCATTTTTGGCCACAGGGAGAGCCCTGGTGGATATGGATTTGGATCAACTCAGGTTTAGGGTAAATAATGCAGAAGTGGTTTTCGATATCAGTCTATGAAGCACCTAGATGAACTAAAAGTGCAGTGTGGGCTATTGAGGAATTTTGATGAATCAAGATGACCAAGTCATGCCACAATGTTAAACAAGGCGCTACCTGGGAGGTGACTCAAGTGGTTTCGATGCTTTGTCTATTTTTGATTTTATTGATAATTTGTAAATTTTTTAGGTAGTATTTTAATTTTCTGTTGATTTTTGTTTTTAGACATTGAAAGGGTTGTATGTTCGTATGATGGTGTATTTTGAGAAAGTTGTGTAGGTTTTAAACAAAGTGAAAAATAAGTGCAAGAATGGCATTTGAAGCAGCCTCTACGACCAGACCTACAAGTCTTAGTGCACACTACAACTCATAGTCATGCCTCATAGAGGATAACATCGATTACTTGAAGTTAGCACTCACATTATAAGCCAAATTTACAACTCGTAGTCCATACTATGAGTCATAAATGAGGTTTGTAGTGCCCAGATATGATTTTAAAATATTTTTAAGTGTTGAGTGGCCTACGAGACCAGGATCTATGGGCCGTAGCCTGACCTATGACCCATAGTTGGAGTTTCATATACCCAACTCAGGGGATTTTTAAAGTTAGCTCGATAACCTTTTAAAAGGGGTCAAAATCATTTTTCACCCCAATTTACCACCCTTATCACCCGATTTATCCCTAATCTTTCCGCCTAAGTATTTTTTGATCACTTTCCCTATCTCCAGCCATATTTTCCAGCAAGTCTACTCCAACTAGGGTTTTTCTACCAACTTTCCTCTCATTTTATTCATTCTTTATCATTATCTCCTACGGTATGATTCTTGGTTAATTTTAATGCTCACAATATACTTTATTTCGAATTTCTTGAATGAGCATGTGGGTGAAATTCTTGCCATGACTATTTATTGTGTGATATGATGCCATTGAGAACGAATTAGGGAAATTATCTAATAGGATTCATTGAAATTAACCTTAGTTGTAGAAATTGTCTTTGTTATTTGGATTTGATGATCATACCATGCTATGTAATGTTGATTAAGTGCCTAAAATTGGGTTGTGATTGTTGATTGATTGATTTGTAAAATCATAGTAGCATGATATTATGTGTTGGGAATGTTGATTATATTGAAAGTTGTTGGGTTGATGAATTCTTGGTATGCTTGTGAATTAATTCCCTAAATCTATGTGTATGAGTTTGAGTGATGGTGTTGAATGTTTGGGGAATAAGTACATGAGTTCATTTTTGAATGCATTGGGGAATTGGTGATTAATTGTGTATTGATTGTTATAGTGTTGTAATGGGGTAGATTTTGATTGGAATGACATAATAAGGGTATGGGTTATTTTGTGCTCATGTTTTGAATGATGAAAACTTGATTCGATGCTGTTTAACTTTAGTTGCATTATTCTTGAAGTTGTGTGGTGAATTGATAGGTACTTCAAGTACCTATTATTCCCTGATATGGGATTCTCTTATGACTCGTAGAAAGGTCTATGAGTCATAGCTACCTCTAGTAGAGAATGATACTGACTTCAGGACCTTGAAACTTACCATACGAGACCCACCTATAGGTCTAGTTCTCACTACGAACCATAGTGGGGTCTCATGGACTTAAGCCTAAATTTTGTAAACTAAAACCTTGTACGAGACCTTTTTACGACATGTAACCAAGGCTACGAGTCGTTGCTGTGTCCCGTACCTAGTTTTAGTTTCTTAAATTAAATACACTTGTGGACTACGAGGCCAACATACGACTTGTAGTCTCCACTACGAGTCATACTAGGGTCTCATACCTGCCACCTGTAACTGATCCAGTGTTTATTTTTCTTGTGTTTTTCTTATTTTTTTTATTTTGTTGAAGGTTTTGGGGCTGATCATGTTTGCTTATGCTTCATTTCAGATATCATGGTACCCAAGAGTAGAAAAGCAGCAATCAAAGCCCTTAGAAGGAAGTTTATTGACGAATCTTCAGATAATGAACAACCAGAGGTACAGGGGTCTCAAACTAGGGTATCTGCATGAATTACTCAGACATCGGTGCAAGTAGATAGTACCTCCTAGTCTGATGAGGAGGAAACTCAGGACAGGTCTGAGTGAAGTTCCCCACAAATGACTCCTATACACACAAAGTCTAGTTCTAAGGAAGATTCTCAAATCCTGGAGGTTGCACAGTCCTCTTCCAATTCAATGCCACCAGATCCTCAAAATATTGGTAGGGTATGAAAGGGATGAAGAAAATTTATGATTACAACTGACAGAGAAAGGGGCAAGAGAAGACAGTGCGATCATTCTATAAGGAGCCTCGACTTATTGATACAAGGTTGAGCCATGTCCCTGGGGTTGAAGAGGCCATGAAATGACATATGCTCTAATAGTTGACTAAAAAGATGAATTATTACTTTCTATCATTGATGTAAGAATTCTATGCATCCTACGCAACAACCATACTCAAGGATCTTCCTAAGAAGAAAAAGCCTCTCGAGAAGCCCAAATAATGGGAGGTGTTGGTGAGAGGCCGACGAGTGTAAATATTAGAGGAAACCATCTTTCGTGTACAGTTTGGTCCTATTACAAAGCACCAAAGTCTACAACTAAGTTTGATCGACGGATTAGAGAGATTAGACAGGCTGTTATTTCAAAGAGTGTGGACTAGTGAACTAAGCTACCGAGATAGGTGGCGAGCCAGATTACTGAGCACAGTCCAGAGCCTGCATGGTTCACGATGCATTTAGAGCCCATAGTAAAGTCTTCCATCTCCTTTCCTACCAAGTTTTGGTAGGCTATTGTCAGATCTCGCATCCGACCCACGTTGACAGGTAATGTTCTCATATTGGAACGAGTTGTTCTGGTAGCTAGCAATTTAGCTGGCTATGACATCGATTGTGTGCACCTAATAGCTAAGTAGATCCACAAGTCAGCGCTCAGGATGACTACCTATATGTTGTCCCCTATTCTTATACATAGGTTGTGTATAGAGGTAAAGGTGGAGGTATTTCTTTAGTTAGACCCTCTGGTGGCACCCTCCACACTATGGATCCCAGCATGATCAAAGATGATGAAAAGCGGCACTTTAGCGGGCATTGCCTCTTTCCATGCCCGAGACAATCATGCTTGAGCCATAGGTCGAGAGTTCAACGGCTGCCGCCACTACTACTCCAGCTGCTACAGCTACTAATGAGGGACCACAATAGCTTACGACAGTCAATATTGAGATGGGTCACATTATAGCCATACCTACACAAAAGCCATCTACATCACAGATTCCTACTGCAGACATTATATCTGCTATTATTTTTTAGGATATGGATCATAGATTATCATGGGCTGAGGCTCAGTGATCCCAGCTCATGCATAATAATAAGCCCTGGATCCAGTAGATGGTTCAGGCATCGAAGGATACATACAAGGCATTCACTACTTCTACAGCTGATCAGCGCATTGCTAAGGTGGATACCTACATCGATTCCTTTGAGGAGCGGGTGTACAAGAGACTTGCGAAGGCCCAACCTACAGACTTGTCAACTTTTTGTTAGGAGTTGATGAAGTTCAGGCTAACCTAATTACATCACTAGCCGCTCTAATCACAGTTCTTTAGTTTACACCTACAGATGAGCTGTTATTTGATATATTTATGGAGGATCCAATGCATGTTACTGGAAAGACACCTATTAAGGATACTGATACAGAGGAGGGGCACAAGTAGCAGAAGACCTCTAAGGGTGATGAGGAGATGGATGAGGAGCTCACTGGGTTCGTCTTGTGGACATCGAGAGAGAAAGAGAAGCTGAGGATAGCCCAGGAGCTTGAGCAATTGCAGGGCATTGGTTTATCCAGCATGCCTGTAACATAAACTACCCTGCAGGAGGGAGATACTCATGCACAGTCGAAGATCGGTGCTTAGGCACCATTTGATGTTTGATTTTTGAGCCCCTATTCTTATTATTTTTTTTTCCTTATACATTTGAGGACAAAGTAATTTATTTTTGGTAGGGTATGGGTAGCTAAAGACTAGGGTGAAGTTTGAGTAGCTTTTAAGTTCATAGCTATCCCAATTTTTGATCTCGAGGTTTTCTTGCATATGATCTTTTATCTCGTGGATATTTTATTTTATGTTGAACCAGCATGTTTTAGATGTTGTAGATAATTTTTGTAGTATATGGTGATTAAACTCTTGGCATGTACATTGCTTTGATAGTTTATGAAAAATTATGGAAAAATTGGTACCCTTGAAAAATATTGTTGATTAGTAGTTATTTTGCGATCATGCATTTTTAAATGGTTTGGCAATGTTTGTTTTGATTAAATGAAGTCAAGTTGATGCTTAAAGCATAATTTGTGAGTATTTGTTGGCTATGTTTGCAATGTCATGTGGGTGAGAGCTAATTTTGTTGTGTTCATGCATTGTGTACTGATTCAGAACTTGCCTTGTTACTTTGAGTTGGACTGGAGATTAGATGGATTAGAAAGGGATCTTAGGCCTTTGTTCTTTGATTTAGTTCACTTTTGCCTAAATGACCAACCAAATGAAATAGTTTATCTCTTGATCCAAATGTTTGAGCACTTACATGGACACTTTTTCTTTCTTAATACTTAGCGAGCTAACCTTATCTAGTTAAATACCTTGATATTGGCCCTGGCCTATCCTTGAACATTGTGAACATTGATTGAGACAAAAAGCCTAAGTTGAGGGTGGCTACCAAAAGTGAGCCTAGTTTGGGGATTAGATATTGTGTACTTCACCTTAGGCTAAAAGCCTAAGTTGAGGGTGGCTACCAAAAGTGAGCCTAGTTTGGGGATTAGATATTGTGTACTTCACCTTAGGCTAAAAGCCTAAGTTGAGGGTGGCCCATGTTGTGGTATAATAGTAAAAATAAAGTGGTGAGTTAGGAATAAAACAAAGAGTAGAAAGCCATGTATCGGGTTAGAGAAAAAGAGAAAATGATGCGTTAGTATGAATTGAAAAAGAAAAATTAGTTTGACAATGATGCACAAGCTGAAAAATGATGAGAAAATACTCGCAAAGCTTGAAAATGAAGTATAAGGGAGGATAAGTTAAGAATGGTTGAGATGTTAAGGTGAAAGTATTGAAAAACACACTTCAAATTGGTCTTTAGTCACTAAATGACAATAATGACACACCAGCATGAAATTTTGACTGAATCATGATACAAATTACAAAGAAGAAAAAAGATTGAATAATCATTCTATAATGAAATAAGCCTACGTTACAAGCCTACAAAGTCCTAAAGTGATCCTAGTCAAATTGATCTATAGTTCGGGTTGTAAGTATATGGGCAAGCCTATGGTATTGGGCATCATACATGAATGTCATTTGTGAGAGTGAGTATGCTTGCACAGTCCCATGAGTAACTTTTGAATGCATTTTGAGTGTTAAAAAGGGACGTTTTTTCTATGAGGGCATTTGTATTGCAAGGTTAGCATTTGACTTGTTCAGAGAATATGGATAGTTGATGCTCCTTAACTTGTCATAGTTGGATTGTCAAAAGAGTCAATATGTTGTGCTTTTCTTAGTAGCTACATGATCAGGTTTTTAAAATGCTATTATGGGTACATGAGTTGAAATTGAGTATGGTATATGCCACTGAATTAATTGCTATATGTTACTTTATTATCTATCTAGATTGAGTCGTTACTTGAGGACAAGGAACAATTCTAAGTTGAGAGTGTTGATGTGTTGTCCAAATACAACACATTTAGTGCCTAAAATATGAGATTTTGAGGGTGTTGATGATCTGTCAAAATACAACACATTTGGTGCCTAAAAAATGAGATTTTGAGTGTTCTCAATGTGACTTTTTATGATTTTTATGTGTTTTTATATTTATTTTTGCAGCAAAAATAGATTGGCATAATTTTGGGAAAAGTGGCAGATTTTGTTAATTTTGAGGAACTACGAGCCACACTACAAGTTGTAGCCCAAGCTACAGGTCATAGGTGTTGTCTATAGCAATTAACAATTTTCAAAAATAAAATCTAAGAATTTGAAGTTCAGCCATACGAGCTCAAGGTACAAGTCATAGTCCTCTCTTCGACTCGTAGAAGGGGGCCTCATAGCAATTAATAGTGTTGATTAAAATTGGACAAAGAAATGCAAGAGTGGACTATAAGAAGGCACTATAAGTCGTAGACCAAACTACGACTCATAGAGGTGGATCGTAGTGGTGAAGTCCAAAATGGCAAGTGCTGACAACAAAAGCCCGATAACGACTCGTAGTTCACCCTACGAGCCATAGCAGACGCCAACAAGATTTATTAATTTTTTTAACAATCTTTTTGTAAATAGTAAAAGTTAGGGTATTAGGGGGAAGTTTTTAGGAGACTTTTTTCATTGTTCTTAGAATATTGTTTATATTAGAGTAGTTTGTAGAGAGAGTTTTAGAGAAAAAATTTAGGGTTTTACTTTGAGACTCAAATTTGAGGATTTAGATTCACTTGTGGATTAATTTCATCATTTAAGCTTGTGATTCTAATTTCAAAGAGGGTTACATTGTTCTTCATTTTGCTTTGGGTAAGAAATCTTCCATGTCTTCTAATTTTATTGTTGATTTGTGTGCCTAAGCCATGAGTGGCTAAACCCACAACTTGGGATTGTGGGAACCATGATAATTTTATTGTTGATGTGTGTGCCTAAGCCATGAGTGGCTAAACCCACAACTTGGGATTGTGGGAACCATGAGTAGCTAGCTTAATAACCAAGATTATTTGCACTTCTTGAGTTGGGTATTTACATGTATTATCCATTTTCCTTCATCTTGTTGTTTAATGGTGGCCAACATTAAACCCCACCTAGTGTCATTATCTCGATCAAGGCAGTGATGAATAGAAAAAGGAAATGGGTGACAAAATTCAATTGATATCTTCTTGTTTAATCAATAAAATCCGACCAAGGAGAGATTGACTAGGACAATAGGTAACGGTTAGTTTGGCACATTATGGTAGTCGTCCAAGTGCTATAGTGAAATTCAACCTTCGCCTTTACCTAGGGTTAAAAGAACTTAAGTTACCGTCCTGCATGCAATGGCCTAATTTAAGTTGTGTTATCCAGGGTATTTGAGTTAGTAAATCATAGAGAACACAATTTTCCAAGTTGCTCTCCAATTTTATTGTCTCTAGATCTTATTAGTATAGTTTTATTTTCGAATTACCATTGCAACCACCCTTCTTGAGAGTTGAGTTATTTTATGCTTGAATTGATTTTTGGTGAATCAAAGAGGTAAAACTCCATATTCCCTTGGGATTCAATCCTAACCTATGGTTAGGTTTTATATTTGACAATGATCATTTTATCCTCAAAATGAGAGGTACTATTTGAGCATGATCATGCATTAGTATATTTGAATGTACTAAGTATGCGGGTATCCAATGCAAATGACTTTGTGTATATATATATATATATATCTAAAGAAAAATTGTATAATAATATAACATGAATTTCATGATGCATGAAATGCAATACTGCTCATATAACGTTGGGGATATGGCCTCAACCAACATATGTAAGACCAAGCGAGCTATTACTTGGAATACCGATGTAATCCCCACATTTGTAAAAAGGTGATCTACTTGCCAAAGGTAAAACATAGTTCACCTTACAGGCACCCCCATTTCAGTGAAGCAACCTTCCTTTTGGGCTCCCCCATTTCAGACAGGATTTTCATATCATATTATACTTCTCTTTATGAGCACCCCATTTTGGATAGGATTTTCATAAACATATACCTATGGTTGGTACATAGTTTAAGGAAAGGGAAATAACCCTTGGGGATAGCCCTAACACGCCCAATCCATTGGTGCTAGATCATCATCCTATAAGAATACATATATGTATATATGCTTTCAAAAGAGATGCAAGTCTTATCAAATCATTTCAATGCAGTCTTGGGGTTAAAAGCTAAATATCATTCATAATAATTCATACTTGGGCTCAAATTCCCAATCACATTTCATATCATACTTTTCATGCATAGGAATAGCCTATTCACAATATCATATGTCGTGTAAACACCCAAAATGCTCAAACAACCAATATCATAGACATTTATGTGATCACATTCTTGTCATAACCATATGAGTAAGCTTAACCCACTACTTCATTTTCATACAACACATGAGGGCTTAACCCACTTCATAATTTTCATAAAATGCAATGTTCATGAATGGATATGCCATGAATGATATGTGAATAGCAATGGATAATATAGATTCAATCTAAAATCAACAATATAAGATGAAATTCAAGTAAACCCCTAAGTAAAATTAAGGGTGTCGAAATGAGCTTAAATGTAGGCAAACCTACCCAACCCGCCCAATATTTTATGGGTTGAATAGAGGATAATTTTAATTAAGTTCAATCTCAACCCATTCAAGTCTTAACCATATCAAAAGAATCTTCAATTTAGTCCAATTTAATCATCAATTTCAACTTGTTCTAAGACTCTTAATATGTAATGAAGTAATGTATGTTTTCTATCTATTTTATATTTTCTATCATTTACCTATCAATTTCTAACTTTTTATTTAATTTTTTGATTCACATTCAAATCATAATAATGATTACCCATGCTTAAATCAAACTTTAAAGGGATAATGCATATTCAAATATTCATAATAATCACATAAATCTACATATTAGGGCTTAAATCAACTTAAAATCAATAATAAAGCACAACCCACACTTTTGTTGAATTTACTAAATAATAATCTTTAAAACTCATATTTAAAGTAAGAAAAATTCCTTGAAATTCAAGTGAAAAGAGTTTGGGTCTTCTTGGTTGAAAGGGACCAAGATTCAATCCCATATACCTTAGCTAATAAAAAAGATTCAAAAAGAAATTTGATGAAGAAAAGAGTTTTCTCTTCATCCCTAAGCTTATTCTTCACAAGAGCCTTTGAGAGAGTTCTTAAGGAGAGTTCAATATAATTCTAAGTGTAGGAGTGAATTTGAATGAGAGAAATAAAGTATACGTCATTTGAAAGTCTTTAGTTAGCATATAAAGTCACAAAAGACCCTAAGGATAAACTATAATTATGAAAATGCCATTAATAAAACGAGTAGAAACATTGAAGTCAAGGTCTCAAGGAGGGGGCATACGGTCCGTGAGATACTATACAGACCGTATACATGCTCGTGGTCCAACACTTAGAAAAATTCCACTTAACGAAGGTCTGACACGATAATCCCATAGATAGAAAAATTAAACATAGTCACCCATATGTAAGGGTTATATGGACTGTACCAAGCCACACGATCCGTGTATTCCTCCATACCACTTCACTTAGAAAATTGTCCACGATGAAGTTCCAAGGTGATGAACCAACTTCAAAAATTTCCACTCCGACACCTATATGGAAGGGCCTCATGGATCATGAAGCACTATATGATCCATGAGAGGGGTCGTGTTACTTGTGTTAGGCTCAAAATTATGTAGTCTCAAGCCTAACGCTACCATACAGTCCACCACACGATTGGTGCGGCCTTACATGGACCATGTGGGGTCTAAGTGTTGTATGCTTTCATCCTAAACTTCATATTAAAGCTCTTAGACCGCCACACAAGGCCAAGAATCACTTGAAGGAGGCTCCACATGGTCCGTAAAGCACCATAAAGATGGTGAAGGCTTCAATGAAGCATCACTTTGGTCCAAAACATTTCGGAACCAAATTTTCAAGCTCCATTGAAGTTGTAAAAAGTATAGGTCCTTACAGTTTAGTCAGATGTCGACTCGATTGAACCAGTATTAGAAAAGTACATTACCCAACAACATAGTGTGAATTTTAAATAATAAAGGGCAGTGCATGACAGTTACGACATATGGCAGCAAGCAGAGCATTAACCCACTGGTACCATTTGATGATGATGAGGTCGTGAGGAGATTGTTGATAGTAAGGATGCAGAGACTAGAGATTCTAGCATAAAGACGAGGTGAGTGATGAGGTGGTAATGCAATAAAAGTTGAAACTCATACCTAGACCTTCCCCTCCTTTCCCCTTAGAGACTCAAAAAGAAAGAGGAGGAAAGTATGTTTCAGCAATTCATCTCCATGTTGAAGAAGCTTTCCATCAATATCTCTCTCTTTGAGGCATTAGAGAAGATGCCCGAGTATGAAAAGTTCATGAAAGACTTTGTGATGAAGAAGAAGATGGTGAGCCAAGAGCTCCCTCAAGAGCTTCAACATTGTAGTGCGATAGAAATAAGGTCCTTGGAGCAAAAGAAAGAAGATACCAAAGCATTCACCATAACCTACACCATTGGAGATGTAAAATTTTCAAAGGCATTACATGGCCTAGGTGCTAGCATCAATTTAACACCTCTTATGGTATTAAAAAAATTGGCTTAGGATCCTCTACTCTAATAGATACCGATTGTTGATGGCTGATAGAATAGTGAAGAAGCCTGTGGGGATATTGTATACCATTCTCATCAAGGTGGAAAAATTCATATTCTCTGCAGGCTTCATGATCCTTGATTATGAGGTAGACCTCAAAGTCTCAATCATCTTGGGAAAACTGAAACGACCCCAAAAAGTGCCTGAAAACATGCCTTGGAATGCCTAGAATTTTAAATTCTATATATCTCAAAATCCATTTGTTATTTTCAAAATTGAAATTCATATTCTTATTTAGGGGGTTAAAATTAGGTGAAAAGGGTCTAACCTCGATTTAAGATTA
>DF365165.1:13083-26646 GCA_000787875.1 Solanum virginianum
AACCTCGATTTAAGAGCGAAAGATTGGCAATTATAAATTTTTAGTGACTATTTCCAGTGAACATTGCGCGATGCTGGCGCGACACGACAATGTTCCATTTAAGTGTATTTTTTTTAGTTCGTCCAAAATTTTCTAAGTATTGGGCCTAAGTGTTTCAAAACATATTTTCACGTATACTTAGAGCCAAATTTCACCCTCATATCATCCTAAATATTTCCCAATACTTATTCAAACACTTAGCCACATTTTCACTCCCTAATTCAAGTCCCAAATCCTCATCCAAGCAAAGGTTTTCCTTCAAGGTTCTTCTTCAAGCTTCAAGTCTCCATCTCCCATCTTCAACAAGTTCATCTCTAAGCTAAGGTATGTGGGTTTCTTTCATGGATTCCTTTCACCCATGATACCCAAGCCTCCTTTTACTCAAAGTGTATGATTTAAGTTGATTAACAAATATGTCTTGCTTATTATGACATTTGTTGCACAATATGTAAAAGCTATGTAAATATGTGACTATTTTGCTATTTTTTCAGCTATAAACCTTTGATCTATTGTAAGATTTAAGGAAGGGTTTTTGATATATGTTGCTTGATGGTGTTGTGACGTATTGATTGATGGTTTCACAATGGATTTTCTTGAATGATTTCATCTCTATATTTAATGATTTTATACTAGCATTACACACCCTTTAAGTGTTTGATAAAATGTCCAGATGTGGTTTCTTGAGGAGTTGAAGGTCCAAAACATGAGATATGATATAAATAACTATATGATGATGAAATGTGCTTAGGTATATGATATACTCTATATAAAGTGTTGCATTAGACCTTACCCAATCTGGGGAGTTAAGAGTTGGGGTAACCATGGTGGGGGTTTGTACTCATCAGCCATGTGAGAGGTTTATAATTTGCCACCATGTTGATAAGTTGTGATCAACCATGTGAGGGGTTTGTACCAAACAACCACCAAGAGGTTTGTACCTTGAATAACTAGATTGGTCTCTTTAGAAAAATTCCACTTAACGAAGGTCTGACACGATAATCCCATAGATAGAAAAATTAAACATAGTCACCCATATGTAAGGGTTATATGGACTGTACCAAGCCACACGATATCCTATATGAGCATGAGTTACTTAAGCATGTTTTACTTAAACATTGATCACACATATCATTTTGCTAAATTATGCCTATTGCTTAATATTATGCATTTTGATTATGATGTCTATCTATTATTGCATTGCATCCTACATATTACATCCAAATGTACTAATACATACTCTTGCTTACATGATATCACCATGTAGGAACTGGAGCCCAAGTTGACCATCCTCCTCCACATGGCTAGTTTGATGCTACTCAAGCTAGTTGGTGAGTCCTCCACTTCTGGGTCCTTAGTTTACGCTCTCTTGTTATGTATTAAGATACTCTTCTTTATGTTCTATTTGACTATGAGGGTGAGCTCGATTATTTCTCTTGGTTCTCGCTCTTATCTATGTAGTAGAGATGGTCATTGGATATGTTATGTATTTATGATATGAGTTTGACTCTTGTCTCTTGACTATGATATTGTGCAAGCTTTTACCATAGCCTCTTTACCCCTATTCATGCTCTTTTATGATGTTTTCAAATATTGTTGCGACCATTGATGTGTAATGACAAGTTAAGAGGCTTGTTTGGGGTTCCCCATTCATCCTATCACATCTAGGCCCTAGACTTGGGACGTAATAAAATTGGTATCAGAGCACTAAGTTGATAAATCCTTGGAGTCCAACACACCGTATCGATTAGAGTCCTATTCATGGTTATAATGAATATCATGACTATGAATAGGAGGCTATGAGATATTTTAGGAAATGTTTCTCTTCTTCATGTTTTATGTCATGCTATAGAGTTGTAGTGATCTTTTTTCCCTGCTAAAAATTATTTTTTGCTATGCTAAAACATGCTAAACACTAGAAGAAGATGGGGCCAAATTCTCGAGGAGCAACCTACCAATGGTGAGCTCCGGGATACTCTCACTATGATTGCACAAAAGATGGACAAGCAAGTTAATCAATGGGCCCAAGCCCCTCATGCTACTACCCAGGAGCTAGGGTAAAAGACTTCATGAGGATGAATCTTCCAGTTTTTCATTGCTCAAAGGTGGATGAAGATCCATAAGAGTTCGTTGATGAGTTCTACAAAATCTTAAATATCATGGGTTTTGGGCCGAATGAAAAGACAAAGTTGGCGGTGTACCATCTCAAAGGGGTAGCCCAAATATGGTATGATCAATGGAAGGGTAAAAAGGAAATTGGTAATGTGGTGCTTTGGGAGAAGTTCAAATTGGCTTTCCTTAATCGATTTTTCCCTTTTGAGCTTAGGGATGAAAAGTTGGTTGAGTTTATGAAATTGAAATAAGGTGCTATGAGTGTGACGAAATATGTCCTCAACTTAAATCAACTTTCAAAGTATGCTCCTCATTTGGTGGTCGATCCTAGATCTAGGATGAATAAGTTCGTAATGGGGGTCTCAGACTTGGTAAGTAAAGAATGTTGATCTGCCATGCTAATTAGTGATATGGACTTGTCTTGGTTGATGACTGATGCTGAGCAAATGGAGGAGGAGAAATTGAGGAAGAAAAGGGGGCATGAGTCCAAGAGGTCCCGATTTGATGGTAAATTTCAAAAGGGTGCTAAATTTCGTCAAGCCCAAGGCCATTCTCATGCTACTAATATAAGATTTGCCAATGACTTCCTAAGGCCTCAAGATGTTGGTGGGGTGGCTCCTATTGATGTGTTCCCTAAATGTAGAAGGAGCTATGGAGGCCCATGTTTGAAGGGTTCTAATGCATGCTATGAATGTGGAGAGCTTGGTCATAAAAAGATAGATTATCCTAGGAACCGTGGCAAGGACCGAGGTGCAAATGCGGTCCCATTGGGTAGATTGTCCTATTTGTATTTTGCATAAGTTGTTGCCTTGTGATCTTGTTGAATTACACATGGTATATTTTGGTGTCATCTTGGAATGGATTGGTTGCATACTTACTATGCTTCTATTGATTGTAGAGCCTATTAGGTCAAGTTTTAATTTCCTAATGACCCCTTCCTTGAGTGGGAAAAGTCAAGATGTGATGGTCAAGGGTAGATTCATTTCATGCATTAAAGCCCATAAGTTCATTTCTACGGTGGGTCTTTGTATCATCTTGTGAGAGTTAAAGATGTGGAGTCCAAAGTCCCTTCTATTGAGTCAGTTCCAGTTGTAAATAAGTTTACTAATGTCTTCCCAAATGACCTTCCCAGAGTATCTCTCGAAAGAGAGATAGATTTTGGCATAGATCTCCTTTCCAATACTCAACCTATCTCCATTTCCCCTTATCGCATGGCCTCAGGGGAGTTGAAGGAGTTAAAGGAACAATTGAAAGATTTGTTGGAAAAGGGATTTATTAGGCCTAGCCGAGTACCCCTTTGTTTGTGAAAAAGAAGGACGGGTCACTTAGAATATGCATTGATTACCGGCAACTCAATAGGGTCACCATCAAGAATAGGTATCTTCTTCCAAGGATTTATGATGTGTTTGATCAATTGCAAGGGGCTAGCTTCTTCTCTAACATTGATCTTCGATCCGAGTATCAACAAGTAAGGGTAAGGGAGTGTGATATTCCCAAGGTGGCCTTTCAGACTAGATATGGGAATTATGAGTTTGTTGTGATGTCGTTCGAGTTGACTAATGCACCGGCCAAATCCTATGCTGATGTGAGAAGAAAAGACCTTGAATTCAAAGTGGGTGATTGGGTCTATTTGAAAGTTTCTCCAATGAAAGTTGTTGTTCCATAGACCTAATGAATAGGGTCTTCAAACCATACCTTGATTCCTTTGTTATGGTCTTCATTGATGATATTTTGATCTATTCACATAGTAGAGAGGAGTATATGGCTCATTTGAGGGTGGTGTTACAAAGATTGAGGGAGGAGAACTTGTATGCTAAATATAATAAGTGTGAATTTTGGTTGAAAGAGGTTGAATTCTTGGGTCATGTGGTGTTGGGGGATGGTATAAATATAGATCTTAAGAAATCTGATGTGACTAGAAATTGGCCGAGACTATTGACCCCGTCAGATATTAGAAGCTTCTTGGGCCTAGCGGGTTATTATAGAAGGTTTGTCAATGGGTTCTCTAAAATAGTAAGGTCATAGACTATGTTTCTAGGCAACTCAAAGTGCATGAAAGTAATTACCCTACCCATGATCTTGAATTGGCTACCGTAGTGTTTGCATTAAAGATTTGGTGTCATTATTTGTATGGGGTGCATGTTGATGTCTTCAACAATCATAAGACCCTCCAATATGTCTTCACTCAAAAGTATCTCAACTTGAGACAAAGAAAGTGGCTAGAACTTCTCAAGGATTCTAACATGAGTATGCATTATCATTAGGGTAAGGAAAATATGGTGACGGATGCCTTGCATAGGGTTTATATGGGTAGCTTAGCCCATGTAGATTGTGGTAGGAAGATGGCTAGGGAAGTGCATCAATTGGCTAGATTGGGGGTTAGGTTGGAAGAGGTTGGTAATGATAGTGTGGTTGTTGTTGATGGGTTTAACTCTTCATTAGTTGATGAGGTGATAGAAAAACAAGATCTTGACTCCTTCTTGCTTGAATTAAAGGCCTTGGTGAAAGAGGGCAAAGTAGAGGTTTTCTCATAAGGGGGAGATGGGACACTTAGGTACCATGGTAGGTTATGTGTGTCTTGTGTTGATGGTTTGAGGGAGAAAATTCTTGATGAGGCCCACAATTCTTCTTATTCTATCCACCCCGGTTCCACCAAAATGTATAGAGACTTGAGAGATGTGTATTGGTGGGGAGGGATGAAGTGGGACATTGCCAAGTTCATTTTTGATTGCCATAGTTGTAAACAAGTCAAAGCCAAACATCAAAGGTCGGGTGGCCTAACCCAAGACATAGAGATTCCTACTTGGAAGTGGAAAGTGATTAATATGAATTTTGTGGTTGGGTTTCCCAAGACTAGAAAAGGTTTTGATTCCAGTTGGGTGGTGATTTATAGGATGATGAAATTGGCTCACTTTCTACCGGTTAAGACCACCTATAGGGCTAAAAAGTATGCAAGGTTGTACATCCATGAGTTAGAAACATTGCATGGGGTTCCTTTGTCCATCTTATAAGATCATGGTTCACAATTCACTTCACACTTTTAGAGGTCCTTTCAAAGGGGTCTTGGTACAAAAGTTTATCTTAGTACGACCTTCCACCCCCAAATGGATAGCCAAGCCAAAAGAACCATTCAAACACTTGAGAATATGCTAAGGGCTTATGTATTAAAGTTGAGAGGTAGTTGGGATGACCATCTTCCTTTGATTGAGTTTGCTTACAACAATAGTTACCACTCTTACATCGATATGGCTTCTTTTGAGGCTCTTTATAGGAGACGTTTTAGATCCCTGGTTGGTTGGTTTGAGGTTAGAGAGGTAGCTTTATTGGGACTGGATCTAGTCATGGAGGCTTTTGAGAAGGTCAGGATGATTAGGAAAAGGTTGAGGACGGCCCAAAGTCATCAAAAATCCTATGAGAGACCTGGAATTTGAAGTAGGTGATTGGGTTTACTTGAAAGTTTCTCCAATGAAATTTGTTGTTCGCTTTGGTAAAAAGAGGAAATTGAGTCCAAGATATGTTGGTCCTTATGAGGTTATGAGGAGGGTTGGCAAGGTAGCTTATGAATTGAAGTTGCCTAGTGAAATGAATTTGGTTCATCCGGTGTTTCATGTCTCTATGTTGAGGGAATGTGTTGGTGATCCTAATGCTATTGTGCCTCTTGATTTTATGGGTGTTTTTGAGGATAACTTGACCTATGAGGAGGTTCAGGTTCAGATTGTGGATAGGCAAGTGAAGAGATTGAGGAATAAGGAGGTGGCATCCGTTAAGGTCTATTGGAGGAACCAGCAAATCAAAAGTGCTACTTGGGAGGCTGAATCAGACATACAAAAGCAGTATCCTTATCTTTTATCTCTACTCAAGCCTAAGGTATCAATTCTAAGTCCCCTATGTGATTCAAGTCTTATGTTTCAGCCCCTATGTCATTCATATGCATTCATGTTTAAGTTGACAACTTTATGATGATTTTACACTTATGTTGAGATTTTGAAAATGGTGTTTTAAATGAGATGTTGCATTCTAGATTGGGGCTGATTTGTTTATGATCACCCTTCTCTTGCATGTCTCTTTTACATTCGGGGACGACTATTCCCAAGGGGAAGATATTGAAACGACCTCAAAAAGTGCCCGAAAACATACCTCGGAATGCCCAGAATTTTGAATTTCATATATCTCAAAATCCATTTGTTATTTCAAAAATCCAACTTCATATTCTTGTTCAAGGGGTCAAAATTAGGTGAAAAAGAGTCTAACCTTGATTTAAGAGCGAAATATTAGCAATTATAAATTTTTAAGTGACTATTTCCAATGAGCACTGTGCAATGCTAGCGCGACATGACAGTGTTCCATTTAGTGTATTTTTTTAGTTCGTCCAAAATTTTCTATGTGTTGGGCCTGAGTGTTCCCACATATATTTTTACCTATACTTAGCCAAATTTTACCCTCATACCATCCTAAGCATTTCACAATACTCACTCAAACACTTAGCCATATTTTCACTCCCAAATTCAAGACCCAAATTCTTATCCCAAGCTAAGGTTCTCCTTCAAGGTTCTTCTTCAAGCTTCAAGTCTCCATCTCCCATCTTCACGAAGTTCATCTCTAAGCTGAGGTAAGTGGGTTCCTTTCACCTAAGATACCCAAGCCTCCTTTTACTCAAATTGCATGATTTAAATTTGATTTACAAATGGGTCTTGCTTATTATGAAATTCACTACACACTATGTAAAATCTATGTAAAGTTGTGACTGTTTTGCTATGTTTTGAGCTATAAGCCTTTGATCTATTGTAAGATTTAAAGAGAGGTTTTGATGTATGTTGCTTGAGGGTGATGCAAGGTGTTGATTGATGGTTTAACAATAGATTTTCTTGCATGATTTCATATCTATATTTAATAGTTTTATACTAGCATTACACACCCTCTAAGTATTTGATAAAATGTCCGGATGTGGTTTGTTGAGGAGTAGAAGGTCCAAAGCATGAGATATGATATGAATGACTATATGATGATTAAATGAGCTTATGTATATTATATGCTCTATATAAAGTGTTGCATTAGACCATACCCGATCTAGGGTGATAAGAGCCCGGTTAGCCATGGTGGGGGTTTGTACTCATCAACTATGTAAGAGGTTCATACTTCACCACCATGTTGATAAGGTGTGATTATCATCAACCATGTGAGGGGTTTGTACCACACAACCACCAAGGGTTTTGTACCTTGAATAGCTAGCTTAGTCTCTTCTACACATATGATATCCTATATGAGCATGAGTTACTTAAGCATTGATCACACATGTCATATAGCTATATTATGCCTATTGCCTAATATTATGCCTTTTGATTATGATGCCTATCTATTGATACATTGCATCCTATATACTTAGTACTTTCAAACTTA
Source organism: Solanum virginianum (assembly GCA_000787875.1). Classification (NCBI taxonomy): domain Eukaryota; kingdom Viridiplantae; phylum Streptophyta; class Magnoliopsida; order Solanales; family Solanaceae; genus Solanum; species Solanum virginianum. Next base: position 20,629 of record DF365165.1, read on the forward strand.
CTAACGTATACTCTTGCTTACATGATATCACTATGTAGGAACCAGAGTCCAAGTTGATCATCCTCCTCCACGTGGCTAGTTCGGTGCTACTCAAGGTAGTTGGTGAGTCCTCCTCTTCGGGGACCTTAGTCTACAATCTCTTATCATGTATTGATACACTTTTCTTATGTTCTATTTGACTATGAGGGTAAGCCTGGGTGCTTGTCTTGGCCCCCGCTCTTATCTTTGTAGTAAAGGTGGTTGTTAGACATGTTATGTATCTATGATATGAGTTTGACTCTTGTTTTTTGACAATGATATTGTGCAAGCTTTTCCCTTAGGTCTTTTTCCCCTATTCTTGCTCTATTTTGTTATTTTCATATGCTTTTGTGACTAATGATGTGTAATGACAAGTTAATAGACTTGTTTTTGGTTCCTCCAGGTTCCTCATTCGCCGTGTCATGTCTAGGCCCTAGTTTTGGGTCGTAAAAAAAACCCTTCCTAGTCATTGAACGAGCACCAGTGGACATAGAGTTAGGTCAACTCAAGTTCATGTTGGGTAATGATTAGGTCATCTTCCACATCTGCCAACATATAATGAAGACTGATAATATGAAAGTAGTCTATGTCATTAAGTGTTAATGAGGTAAAACCAAAGGTACTAATTAAAGAAAGGCTGGGTGTCGAAACTCTAGAAGTAGTCTTAATGAATTTTGAGAGTGATGACCAGAGTATGATGAGATGGTAAAAGCCCTAGAGTATCTGGTTTCACTAGACATCAAGCTATACTTGAATTGGACTTCAAAACTTGAGAGTCACCACCTATTAGACCATCTATCGAGGATCTACTGATATTGGAATTGAAGGCTGTTCTAGCCATCTGAGGTATATGTTTTTGGGTACTAATTATACTTTGCCTGTAATTGTTACTGCATATCTTAATGATAAACAAGTGAACGTGTTGATTATAATATTTAAGCAATTTAAAATAGCTATTGGATGGATAATTGCTGATATCATTGGTATCCCACCTGGAGTGTGTACTCACAAGATTGAACTAGTCAAAGACTACAAACCAAGTATTGAACACCAAAGGTACCTCAACCCACCTATGTAAGAGGTTGTGCACAAAGAAATCATTAAGTTGTTGGATGCAGGTGTCATATATCCAATTGTGACAATGAATGGGTGAGCCCAGTCTAATATATTCTAATGAAGAAAGGTATCACCATGGTCCCAAAGGATAGCAATGAGTTGATCCCCATGAGACCAGTCAAATGTTGAAGGGTTTGCGTGGACTATAGGGAGCTTAATGCATCAACTAAAAAAGACTACTTCCCTATGTCATTCATGGACCATAGGCTAGATCTCTTGGTAGGAAAAGGATCGTATTGCTTTCTTAATGGTTACTCGGGCTACATTCAGATCTCTATTGCTCCATAAGACCAAGAGAAAATAAATATCACATGTCCCTATGGCAGCTTTGCATTTAAAAGGATGTCATTCGGTATGTGTAATGCACCGGAGACATTCCAGAAATGTGTGATGTTTATTTTTTCCTACATGGTGGAAGACACTACCGAGGTATTCATGAATAACTTTATTATGTTTGGAGACTTATTCAAAGATTGCTTGAAGCATTTATATGCAGTGCTTCAGTAATGTGAAGAATGCCATTTGGTACTTAATTAGGAAAGTTGTCACTTTATGGTGAAGGAAGGCATTGTGTTAGGCACAGAATCTCCATCAAAGGAATTGAGGTAGATAGAGCCAAATTAGAGGTGATTGAGAAGCTTCCTCCACCAATCTCTATTAAAGGTATAACAAGTTTCCTAGGCCATGCAGGTTTTTATAGATGCTTTATAAGAGACTTCTAAAAACTTGCACACCCTTTGTGCAAACTACTTGAGAAGGATATTGATTCAAATTTGATAATGCATGCCTGAAAGCTTTTCAAGGGTTGAAGCAAAATATGATATCAGCACCTATCATAGTTTGTCTAGATTGGTCGAAGCCCTTCGAGATTATGTGTTATGTATGAGGGTTTGCACTTGATATGGTCTAGGGACAATGTAGAGAGAAGATTTTACATCCTATCTATTATGCCAGCAAAGTCGTAAATGCAACACAGAAAAACTAGATAGTCACATGCAAAAATTACTTGTAGTAGTCTTTACATTTATGAAATTCAGAACCAAAGTCATTGTATATATCGACTACTTAGAATTGCGGTACATAATAGTGAAGAAGGATGCAAAACCTAGGCTAATTTGATGAGTACTTCTTCTTCTTCAAGAGTTTGACCTCAATGTGATTAATTGAAAAGGAATTGAAAATCAGGTTGTAGAGTACCTATGAAGATTAGACGTTGAGGCAATGGCAAAGTTTGACGATGCGATGGAAATTGATGATTTGTTACCTGATGAGAGAGTACTACCAACATCTTATAACAAGCATGGTTTGTAGATTATGCAAACTATTTTGCTAGTTATATTGTGCCACTGGACTTGACTGCTCACTAGCGTCGTAAGTTTATGTCTAATGTGAGGATGTTTTTCATGGGATGATCCATATGTATTCCACATCTGTGCAGATGGGATTATTTGTCACTACCTTTCTGAGGTGGAAATGATGATACTTTTAGAGGCTTGTCACTCATCCTTTGTTGGCGGGCATCATAGTAGAATTAGGATATCACACAAGATCTTGCAGTGTGGGTACTATTGGCCAACCATCCACCAAGATGCACATGACTAAGCCAAGGCTTGTGAAAGTTGCTAGAGAAAAGGTAGTGTTTCCCATAAGCATGAGATCCCTCTAAACAACATTATGATGATCAAATTGTTTAATATTTGGGTGATAGATTTTATGAGCCCATTGCTATAGCCCGTCGTACGTACAAACTCCCCGACCCTTCTAGCGCTAGCATGCTACGATCGCAACCCAACTCAGGTGGGATTCCTACTAATTTTAAGCATATTAATAAGCGGAGGAAAAAAATTACAAGGCTTCCCCTAGTGATGGCAAGAGAACTGGGAACAACCCAGCCTTAGAATCGGGCAGCTCCGACATTCGAATTTTATGTTTATAGCATTGATATATATTTTAAATATAGTAGGAGACTTCAGTGGATGATTATGTTATTGGCGTTACATTTGATATTGTGGCAGAGTAGCAGTGTAATTGGTGGTTGATTCTCTTGCCCTATTTGACCTTCCCTCTTGGCATTCTTGTTTTGTATTGTATAGATGTTTATTTCTTGCCACTATTATTGTTAGTTGGAGTGAGGTTGCTACTGATAGTATGTGTGATGATAGGAACGGTTTCATAGGTCTACCAAGTTAAAGTTATGGTTGATTTTCCCTATTAGTAGTGTTGGGTATTCAGATGGCCAGCTTATTAGGTTCCGCTATGGCTTTGCATTGTTTATTAGGTTGTTTCATAGGTATTTGGTTTCTAAGGTAATTCTGATATTTTTGGCATGATTAATTAGGAAGTGATGCTAAGGGAGGAACTAAGGAAAGTCGTGGTAGGTTGAAGTAAGTTGAGTTCTATCATTAGAATAGAGTACTATTTCAGAATTGCTTGTTCCATAAAGGCGCTAGTTGGTCTAGCTGACGGGCACCACATCTATCTTTTTATGCCTTAGATTGCAATTGTTCTTGACTTTTGTGGATGACAGTTTTTGTAGTAATGGAGGTTGTAATGAACCTATAACAACCCATACCTTATAATACAAGTATTACGCAAATGAAACATGATATGGCTTTTCAAATAAGCGCTAATTTTTAAAAGTGCTTGAATCTCATGTTAGAGGGCGATATGTATGCCTAACGCTGAAGAGGGTCGAGTGTCAATAAGTTTTAACTCGAATTGAGGAGATCATAGCCCTAAACAAAGAGAGAGAATTAAGGTACTTGTAGGACTTAGGAAGCTAGCAGGTGAGTCACCTACTTGCTTAGCTTAAACTTGCTATCTAGACGGAGACAAGACCCAACGTTGAATTCGTCTAATTTCGATTATGAATAAAGTCCATGTTAACTATCCAACATATGATCTTGAGCTAGCAGCAGTTGTTTTTGCTTTGAAAATATGGCGGTACTATTTGTATGGGGTTCACGTTGACATATATACTGATCATAAGAGCCTATAATACATCTTTAAGCAGAAAAACCAAAATTTAAGACAGCAAAGATGGCTAGAGTTAATAAAAAATTATGACGTTGATATACTTTACTACCTTTGGAAGGCAAATGTGGTAGCCGATGCTCTGAGTCGTAAGGCAATCATGAATACTGGTGACCAAGCCATGGTAAATCAAGGAGTGGCTAAGGATCTACGACAACTAGTTAGTTTGGGAGTTCGCCTTCTTGAAACTTCAAAGGAAGGGGTTGTAGTACATAATGCAGCAGCGTCTTCATTAGTAATGGAGGTCAAAGAAAAATAGTTCGAGGATCCTATTCTACAGCAACTTAAGGAAAAGGTGAGTCAGGGTATGATAAAGGGCTTTGACCTTACACAAAATGGGGTACTGTATTGCCAAAATAGATTATGTGTGCCTCATATTAATGGATTAAGAAAAAGGATAATGGAAGAAGTCCATCATTCCAGATATTCCATCCACCCAGGATCAACTAAGATGTACCATGACCTGAAAGGAATGTTTTGGTGGGGAGGCATGAAAAAGGACCTTACAGAATTTGTTGCTCGATGTCCAGATTGCCAACAAGTGAAAGTAGAACACCAAAAGCTAGGAGGTTATATATGGATGTTGTTACCGGTTTGCCTCGCTCATTTCAGAAGTTTGACTCCATATGGGTAATAGTTGACAGACTCATAAATTTAGCACACTTCTTGCCAGTCAGGAGTGATTATACAGCTAAAGAGTATACCAAGCTATAACTTAAAGAGATAGTCAGGCTACATGGAGTCCCAGTCTCCATTATATCTGACTGAGGAGCTCAATTCAATGCAAAGTTTTAGAAGTCCTTCCAAAGGAGTTTAAGAACACAAGTGAAATTGAGTACAACTTTCCACCCTCAAACAAATGGTCAAACAGAATGAACTATTCAAATACTTGAAGATATGTTGTGAGCTTGTGCATTGGACTTTAAAGGTAGTTGGGTGGACCATTTGCCACTTATTGAATTTGCCTATAATAATAGCTATCACTCAAATATCAAGATGGCACCTTATGAAGCCTTGTATGGAAGGAAATGTAGGTTGCCGATTGGATAGTTTGAAGTGGGTGAAACCACCTAGCTTGGGCCAGATCTAGTATAACAAGCTAAGGAAAAATTTAAGGTAATACAGCAGTGGCTAGAAATAACCCAAAGTCGTCACAAGTCATATGTGGATGTTAGAAAAAGAGGACTAGAATTCTCAGTAGAGGATTGGGTATTTTTAAAGGTGTCTTTAATTAAAAGGTTTATGAGGTTTGGTAAGAAACAAAAATTGAGCCCACATTATATAGGACCATATCAGATTATTAAGAGGTTTGGCCAAGTTGCATATGAACTAGAGCTACCCCAAGAGCTTTCAATGGTTCATCCAGTTTTTCATGTCTCAATGCTTCAAAAATAAATAAGTAACCCATCCGGTATCACTCCTAGTGAGGATGTGCAGGTTACAGAAGATCTCATCTATGAAGAGGTACCTATTGCTATTCTAGATCATCAAGTTAAGAAGCTAAGGAATAAAGAAATAGCTTCAGTAAAGGTACTTTGAAGAAACCAGCAAGCAGAAGAAATAACATGGGAGGCCAAGGACGTGATAAAATCAAAATACCCTTACTTATTTTAAGCTAAAGAGGAAGTCCAAGATGCAGAATTAGGACACTAATAGGTACGTATGATTGAATATTTAGTGTGTTGTCAAAGGTTTGTGCAAGTAAAGGTTTAAATTTGGATAAGCTATTCAATTGTGCTAACATTCGAGGATGAATATTCCTAAGGGGAGAGCATGTAACACCCCACACCTTCCAATACCAGTACTATGCAAATGAAACATGATATGGCTTTTCAAATTAGCGCCAATTTT